>PVIC010026704.1:0-24432 GCA_004025085.1 Thryonomys swinderianus
TTTCTTTCCTTTCGTTTTTGAGACAGGGTCTCACTTTGTAGTTCAGGCTGGCCCTGAGCTCGCTATGTAGCTCAAGCAAGCCTTGAACTCAGTAGTCCTCCTGCCTCTGCCTCCCGAGTGCTGGGATTAAAGGCTTGAGCCACCACACTCGCTGTTGTGATACGTGGTACCGGAGATTGATTTTGGGACCTTGTGCTTACCAAGCAGATGCCAGAACCACTGAGCTAAATACTGTGCCCTAAACTGTTTTTCTAAAAATATAGTCTAGGCATAGATTCTTGGGCTTTCACCGAGTTATCTTTTGGTTTTGCTTGAAAATAAAGTCCTAAACTTCAAATGCTGAATTTTTCAAGATCTTAGGCTCTATTAGTTTTATGGATATTAGTTCTATTATTTGTTCTTTTTAATTCGTATTAACATATACTTATTGAAATAATAGTCAATGTAGAATATTTTTATATTTTGCATTTGAAAGCATTCATTTTAAGGGCTGAAAGATTATAATAAGATACACTGTATGAGACTGAAATTCTTATATCTGTGCATAATTCAAAATGCTTCCTTTTTTGTTTTATAAAAGGGAATAAAAACACAGTATCCATAATACTGCAAGTATAAAAAGTAGCAAAAGTCTATCATCTTTTAGATGTAGGAGAGTTTTCATGCACATTACAAATACACATAGCTATCTTTTAAATTGAAATGCTTCAAATTAGACTTATAGATAATGAAAAATTCTTGGTGTTGGTAGCTCTATATAAAATCTTTCATAACTAAAACTTTTAATTTATGGGGGAGCTGTCCTCAATTATTGAGCAGGGAAAGTACAAGAACAATATTGTCTCAGATTCAAGGTAGTGAGAATTGAGTTAAAAAATAATTGCTCTGTGAGATACAGGTCATGGCAGTGCATAGCTTTTAGGATTGCGATGATGAATAAAAGCTAAACAACTCAATATACTTCTTAGTTAAAAAAAATCCAAACACTTTACAAAGTCAGCACTCTATATTATTAGTTATTATTGATTTACCTACAGCTAAAAGAAGGATATCTATCTTTCAATCATTTTTAGTAGGATTTGTAATATAAGTGATTACATGATTAAATGTTTCATTTTTTACCTTTCAGCTGGTAATGTGGTATAGTACATTAATACAGTTGTTGTTTTCATTATTCATTAGTATATGTTTGCAGTACATAATACTTACATTCTTATGGAGAATTTGAACACACACATAAACATCTTAATTCTTTTTTTCCCTCTCTTTCAGTTCCCTCTCTCTCCTCTGCATCTATCTCTTGATGTGCTTCCTTTATGTTGTACATTTCCAGTACTTATGTTTACATTCCTTTGTAGAGCTGGTACACAAATCTAGCGTCTTAGTTCCTTCTCATTTCATGTCCCTTCCCTCCCTCCTCTCTGTCTTCCTGACTTCCCCTCTGAGAAGGGGAATCCCTCTTTTCCCTTAGATGGTTCTCATCAACAAGGAGCCCTGTTGTCCCTTCTCCCCATCATCGCCTGTCTTCCATGGCTTTTCCTCTCATGGGGACCGCCGCATTCCTCCTTGCTCATACCTCAGTGCCATTTGTTCTTTGAATTTACTTGACTCTATGACTTCCATAGCTTTCAGGCACATAGCTGTCAATTAAAGACCATTCATCATAAGTTTCTGCCACAACTTTTACATAGTCAATAAAATAAAGATGAAGAAAGTACAATAAATGGAGACAGAGAATACTTCGTTTACTTCTAAATCTTGAGTTTACAATGTCAGTATTAGTGTGATTTGGGCAGCAGAGGCAAACACATTGAGAAATGATTGATATTACTGGGTTACAGGAATTGGTTATGCTCAGAAACACCAGCTTTCAAAATAGTGTCATGAAACAAAAACATCAATTAATGACTCAACACCTTCATCAACTTAATATCTCTCTAAAGTGTCAGCTCATTGACTATTTAAATTATATATGGGAACTGAATAGTGCAATAAAAATTCCAGTAATCTCATTAAAATAATCTTTTGCACAGTACTGTAATTGGCTAGCAAATCATTAGGATCATATTTTAATCCTCAGAAAACCACAAAATCTACTTTTTGCTTCTTTTCAGAGTAGGATGATTCCTAGAATCATCACCTCTGAATTTTTACTATTTAATAAAATGAGGACTGGGGATTTAGCTCAAGTGGTACTGTGCCTACCTTGCAAATACAGAGGCCTAAATTCAATCCCTGGTACTGCAAAAAAAAAAAAAATTAAAAATAAAAAGTAAAAATAAATACATAAAATAAAATGGGATCTGCACAGAAGGAATAAAAATGGACAGAAATATGCTTTCTACACATAGTGTATCACAGGAATGGAGCAAAGTCAATATGAGACTTCTAGTTTAATGTGTATTGCTACACATAAAAACACAACACCAAACTTTATAACAGCAAAGAACCATATTAAAATCAATAGTAAGCACAAGTAAGTATTGGTTCCAAGAAAATGTCAGATGAAAAACCTGTGCAGATCAATATTTGGGGCCAAATTTTTCAGATATTTTCTCTATGATATTGCTGCTAAATGAAGAAATTCACATTAGTCACATTGACAGCATGTAAGATTCTCATTAAAGAAAATCTGGCTTAATAAGTACTTGTTTTAGTATTGGATTTTCCACACTCACTCCCACCTTGGCATTTGTTCATCCAGAAGATACTGATACATCTGGAGAATCAGATTTGTTCTTTCAGCTTGGGTGGGGGAAGAGTAAAAGGCATGTGCTGGCGGTGGCAGTAGCCTTGGCACAGGAAGGAGGACACAGACTTTTGTGCACGTATTTATTGACATTATCGCTAACATGTTACTGAGGGAAAAATTGACTAGAGTAATTTCGCCTACAGTAGAATTATTCCCCCCTGTGTAAGAAAATTAACTCACTTTCCCTGCAGATATCTTTTAAAAGTGTCACTTGATCTCTCTATCTTCTATCCAGAGATAGCCATATGTATCTGAACACAAACACTGAGTTAGATAACAAATTCTGCTCAGATGCATCTATTTTGGGTTGAGCCTCCATCTGAGAACAATTTGCATTGAGCTATGTTTCCAAATTTCTGCAAGGTTTTTTTTTTTTTTTTATGTCATTGCACAGTGACTCTCAATACCTCTCTCCATGATGATGATTAGGCTTATGAAGTGGGCACTCCACATGCTCTTGTTCCTTGCTTTGTTGCTTTGGCAAAACATTACCATCTATAATCAAAGCCATGTTGATAACTCATTTATATAATTATCCAGCTTTCTAGAAGTTTGGAGAGGCATCTGTAGCATTCATTCCTTAGTTACAAGATCAAATTGGGTTATTCAATCTCTTTAGTTCTATTTCCTAATGGTAAGATGTGCATGATATTTCCAAACTACACATTTCATGGGCTGCAAGTGTCAAATAAAAGAAATGTAAAAATCCCTTTGGAAACTGAAAAGCTCAATTCAAATGTAAGGCATCATTCAGTATGGAACCCAGGGCCATGAGAACACACAAGTGTAAAACTCTATCATTGGTGGCTAAAGTATCAACAAGATTAATTCTGCATAAAACTCCAAGTCTCTTTTAAGGATAAAGACCAATAATGAGGGTTTAAGCCCAGTTAGAAGCAGCTGCTGGGTGAGTTTTATCAGTAGTTGATTTGTGTTGGTCTCTTAGTGTGGTTCGTGAGTCATTGACCTCATTTGCCTGAAAACTGCCCATACTGGGGAGTGGTTAAAAAGATGCTCTGACCTTTTGACTCTCAGAATTGTTTGATGAATGAATCCAGAATAGCCCCCTCTAACCTATCAAAAGATAAATGTGATATTTAAATATGCAAAACTGGGGAAAAGTCCTTAAACACATTTTTAAATCATCTTGAAAGAGATTCATAATTTGACAAGGATGTGTGAATCTAGGTTCTGATGTTCAGAAGTACAAATAAAGCAATTTGCAGCCCACATTATAAAAACTAAAGATTTGCATCCCCCACTCGAAAACTGTCCTTTGTCTTCCCCCATTACCATAATTAACTAGCTCCTATTCATTAAACAATGAAACAGACAATTAAATAGTAATAATAGTACTTTAATTATGAAGGTATTGTTATCTGCATAGAATGTGGAAAGGGAGATCACTTTGGCTATGTTTAAAAGGTTTGCTTGTCTGCTTTTTAAATACAGAAGAAAATGTTCATAATTTCAAGGCCTTTAACAGTAATAAGGACAGAAACTATATCCCCAGAAGGCCATTTCTGGTATACAGGGATCTCATTTATTAATGGAGTAAGGATTGATCAAAACACGTGAGTTCTTAACAAGCATCCTTAGTAGTTTTTCAAGAGGCGTCTCTGACTGCGCTGTCTCATCAGCAAGTATTTTTAGATACAAGGATGTATGATTAAGTTGAAAGTCCTGTGCATGATGACTTTCAGAGTTTGTTAAGCACCATAATGCTGGGGTTCAAACCAATTTAAACTACTCTTAACTTGCCTTCTTCTTTTCCTCTTGGGTTGAGTGTGATTTTAATACTAGAGTAAGCTCCAGTATTATTATTTTATGTTTTGATAGAGCTGAATAAATTATCATATCTCTTGTTGTTCACAACCAAGCTGAATTTCTAAAATATGTTCTGTCCCTGCAACCCATAACTACATTGGGCATTATTTCCCAAGAGAGAGCTTCAGATGTACCAAACTTTCTCTTTGATCATAACAAAAGTCTTTCTCTTTCACTCAGTAAAATCCTAGGACCTGAGCAGCTTTGGTATTTATGTGTTATGTGTTTGCCAGTAAGTTAGCCAGTGATGTGTGGCTATTGGCATGCAGTCGAATCCATGGTTTCTCTCTTAGCTTTGTGGTTGTGAGCAACTAACTCCTCTGGGTCTCTGTTTCTCTGTCTGGGAAATGGTGCTCCACTGCCGCCTATCAGAATTAAATGATCACTGCACATAAGACACTCAGTAAGAACACAGGCTTTGTGGATACTTAAGAGCTGCATTTGTTATTGTTACACATTTCTTAAAATTTGTGTTTTTTCTGTGTGCTGCTATATGCAATGAATTACAGAATCTTCAAGAAGTTAGAAAGAATCAGTTGTTCTCCTTTTGTCTCATGTTTTCTTCCTTTATCAAGTATACGTTGGCTCCTGAATACTCCTCAAAGGTCATTTTGCTCACACACAAAGGACTTCGCAGGAACTTCCATTACAGCTTCTGATCCACTGAGAATTGTTAGAATCCAAGTGTCCAACTCTTAGTCTTGTTATTTCCTGAGCACAGCATTTCTCTTTTCCTCAACAGAAAGATATGTAGTTCTACCAGCTAGACATTAAAATATCATCTAGAGTTAAAATCCTGAGAGTTAAACAACCACAGATTCTATGGGAGTTTATGTCCATTTCATATTTCTCTATAGGTCAAAATGACAGTCTCCTCCTTAGGTGTTACAATAAGTTGATGGCTGACTACTAGTTCACAAATGGTTGAAGCCCTGAACCATGGAATGGCTGAGACAAACTCAGCTGGGAAGTGTGAAATTTTAATTTATGAGGCTAACTCCAAGAAAAGTAATATGGCACAACTCAGTTTATATTTAGAACTCTGGATTATATTTTTTGCTCTTTGAGTATATAATGCATTTATTTTTATACAGTCCCCTTAGGCTAATTTTGGCTGTGAGACTTTTGTGCAATCCTATAGTAAATCAACAGTTCTTTGTCTTTTTAATAATGTTTCTGTATAAACTTGTGTCAAGTTCCCCAATCAGCCTCATTTTCTTCTGGCAGGAAAACAGATCCTAGAAATGAACCATCCTAGCTGTTACCTCAGAACCTTACAAAAGAACCTTTCCTTTGAAAGGTGAAGTCCTCAGAGTGATAGTGAACACTGAGATTCCCCAGTAGATTTAAGAAACATACTGATCTTTAAAATGTCACATGACTGATCACTGGAAGCTTAACAATTTACTTTTCTTACCAGTGAAGAACTGTTTTGATCAATTTAATAATCAATTTTTTGCTAAGGTCATATTGTATCTCATTAATTCACCATCTAGTTTTTTCTTTTGTTAGTGAGCTCATGAAATCAGAAAGAATTAATATCTTTCCCTTTATCTCCACAATAATACTGAGTTTTAATCTTATATATCCACGGTTACTCGATTTTATTTTCAACTTATACTCCAGACTTCATATAAACACTATTTTGTATTTGATTAAAATCTCATCATTATTTCAATTCATTAGAACAAAAGTTCTTTAAGTACTTCATTTAAGGCCATTATCTGGGAAGACTCCACCCTGAATAAAACACAGGCTTGCCCTCAGCTGCTTAGTGTTCTATTAGTCAGCGAAGACACATCACACTTTTCATCACACATTCTGTGATGGATGCCTTATATATGTTAACTTCATTTAATCTGCCCAATATGTGGTCAGCAAGGCATGACTGTACCCTTTATATAGGTCAGAAAACAGAGGTAAGAGAAATTAAGTAACTTGCCAAGAGTCAGACAGCAGAGAAGGGGCAGGAATGAGACTGAAGTTACTCTGACTTCTTGCAATATATTGTTCCTATCTGTATGGGAAATATATAAATATAGTCTTATAATCCAAGAAAGAAGATTGCAAACACTCTGAGAAAACAAATCAATTATCATGAGATTTCAGAGGAGGGGACAAGAATTTAGAACTCCAAATAAGCAGGAAATTCCACTGAGTTAGTGGCACTAATCAGAATCTCGAAGGACTACTAGGTTTGGATCCTATTAGAATAAAGAGTGTTCCAGGTGGACAGAAGGGCAGAGATCCCAAAAGGTGCTGGGGACAGGGAGAATATATGGCTGGAAACAGTAATGGTCAAGTTTTGTCACAGTGTGATGCATATAAAGGGGAGAAGTAGGAGTGGAGAGTAAAGAGAAAGGTTGTGAGAAATTTGAGGTGGCTTTTGATACTTGGCTGGGGTTGTGCCCCTCATTGAGACATACTGGAGAGATGGAGAAAACTTTCAAGCCAGAGAATTATATGTTCGCTTCAGGATTGTCCCCTGATATGGATTTTGATAGATTAATCTCAGGATGCTGATATTCTAGAAAGGCAGCTGGGTCAGAAGCCAGCTGATCACTCCCAAGAGAAGAAAGGAGATAGAATAAGAGGAGGGAGGCCTGTGTTTCAGGTTCTTATACTCAAGAGCTACAGAAACTTGGTGATACCTCCAAATGTCGACAGTATAAAAAGATTTTATACATCTACCGAGTTCCTGTTATTTATAGATGTTCAGTTTTGGCGGAGGAGGATATGTTTATTTGCTCGGACAGAAGTTGAAGTTGAGGTGCTCACAGGAAGTCCAAGAGGAGGTAGCTCAGAGACACGGCAGGGAACAGTCTGCTGAAAACCTAGAGAGACAGGACTGGAAACACAAATATCAGAGCCTGTGTCTCAGTGCAGATTTATGGGTGAGCATGATGAAGAGAAACCTGGAAGATGATTGGAGGATTGAGACAAGTGCAAAGGGGCGATTCACTTCCAGTCTGGGAAGAAGCTGGTCTCCTGGAGACAGAGAGGGAGAAAGGAGAAAGGACTGGATGACATCCAAAAGCATCTGTTGTGGAGCAAACTCCTGGTTCATGTATCAGGAGATAAGCTCAGAGGGTTCATTTGCTCATGGTCTGGTGATAGTATGGCAGAGATGGAGCTGGAAATGGGATCAGATACTCCTTATTCTATAGCCAATGCTGTTTTCTAGCTGGAAGTCACCTAACTTCCTGTGAAGGGCCCACTAGTAAATATTTCAGCCTTCGTGGGTCATTGGTCTCTGACACACCTGCTTAATAACAGTGTTATGGAGTAAAGACAGCTCCAGACCATGGGATGGGTACGGTTGAATCCAATACAACTAAATTTATTAACAAGGCAATTTCAATTTCACATAATTTCATAAAGTATTCACACAATAGTCATATAGTGATTTGGAGGTGTTATAAAATATCATCCTTGTTTGATCTTGCTTCTAATTATCTAAAAATGTACAATACCTCCTTTCCTAACAGGTAGTGTCAAGACAGGTCATAGGCCAGACTTGCAGTGTGGGCTGGGAATCTCCATCAAAGGAGGGTGGAGGTAGAGGTCAGAATTTGACTTGTCTGTACCAGTTATTGACCTGAATCTTTGCTCATTATTTGTAATTTCACAAAATGAGGCCAATGTTTGTTTTGTTTAGATCATAGAACCTATAACAGTAAATTAGTTGTACCTTTTCTTCTTAAAAATTGAAGAATTTAGCAAATGTTAAATGGCAGTGCAGGATCCTGCTTCGTATAACTGAATCAGTTTTATTCTGTCACTGACTTAGCATACTGTCCTCTGTTTGCAATTGCCTGTTTAAGGCTGAGTACAGGAGCTCTGATTTAAACCCATCTTGTGTTACAGTCATCCTGTTGTTGAACATGATACAGTCTAGCTTCTCTCTTGGTAAAGGACCTTTATTATAGGAAGCAAAAATCCAAAAAAATCCCCTCTCTTACTTCTTTGAAAATTCCAATCGCAGGCTTTGTTCTTGGTTGAAAACTAATTGTGAAAAATAAAGTGTATTTCACCTGTTACCTTTTAGTCTTTTCTTTATGTAATTACACTTTTCTGCGTTGAAAGTTTATTTTTGTGATCTAAGTTCCTCTCTTATACATATATGCTCAGATGCAAAACAGCTCTTTACTCCTGAAAACATGCTTTCCTTTGATTATTTTCTGCTCAGTGTTGACTTATCCCCTCCACCTCCTTTATTTCTGGAACTGCTCTTAATTTGGCTAGTTTCAGGGAGATTGTGTTTAATAAAATGTATATATATGAAAAAAGCAGTCAAACTATTTGGTTACCTGGAAGGAACCTTGGCAGGAAGAAAAGTAAATTTTAATCATCATATGAGTTTTCTAAGTTTTCAATATTTCTCAACATGAGCCATGCATTTTGAAGAGTTTGGGGAATGATTTCAAAGGCAGGTTCCATAAAAACATTGTAAGAACTTAGGCAAGACTGCATTATATGATGTATGATCTATCTTTTCTCCTACCTGGGTTGTCTAGGCATTTATCTCCTCTGTCTTATTCCTTTGTCTCAGGATATCGGTACCCCGTCTTCAGAAGGGAACATCATCTAGATGTGGGTAGAACTGGCATCTCTTTTTCTGAAGCTAAAGTGATGGAAAGAACAGCTCATCATGCTTTAGTGGCCACTGGACTTGGTTTTTTCCAAGTTGTTTCTTGCTCAAGGAAAAGGATGATGTTAAACTCATTCTCTGTTGATAAATATGTAATATGCAGCTAGCACAGGTCAACTGAAAAGTAAAGAATACCAAAGAAAAGCCTCCAACTGAGCTTGGTCTCAAATCACTGGTTTGAAACAAAATGATATGAATCACTATTCTCATGTAGTAAGTACTTGGGAAGATCCTTCATATTTTTACTTCACTTCATATCGTGCATTACATGGACTACTATCATCTTTCTTCTGTAGGTAAAGGAAACTAAGAGTCAAGGAGGTTTTATTCCTGGGAGAATTTGAATTGATGGATTCCCAAATCTCTGCTGCCTCCAGTGTATTAGACTAAGATATCTTCCTCTATTATTCATCTTCAGCTAAGATTGACTTCTTGATTTTTGCTTCCATGGCCACTGTAAATCCTCAGGGAGGGGTAAATGAGAGGAAGAAGCAGCTATTTCCTGGGTCATGCTGAACCAAGCAAACAAAGGAGCTCTATTACTTCCTCATGTTGGCACAGCTTCCTCTGAGTGGAGCCTGTAGAGTTCTGGATGCCCAGATGTGTCCTTATTTTTGTAAACACAGTTGTCCCTCAGTGAAATGGAATGGAGTCTGTGACCATACACAGCAGACTGCTCTGGCCATCCAGGAAAGAATTAACTCTTACTACATGGGAACATTTAAATTTGAGAGGAACAGATTCCAACACTTATGCTTAATGAGATTTTAGATGAAATGTTGTATAAAATTTTCAAAGTGGAATTCTTACATACATAATTTATCTGTGTAATTAAAAAGCCTAATTTAAAAAATAATACAGATGTAACACATACTGGTGTGATTTCTTGTCACAAAAACAAATTATTATCTTGATAATGCAGTACTATAATTTATACTGTTGCAAAATACAGTACTTTCTTGAAGTGCATGATAAATGTGGTCTAATTATCTTCCTCCCATCTCCCTCTACTCATTTTGCTCAGGAGATGATAAGAATCCAGGTGTCAGTGGGGAGATGAACCTTCCCTGTCAGCATGTAGAGTCTAAGGGCAAAATTCAGGAAGGTCCATTGGTTTTGTCTCTTTGGATCAGCAAAGCAAATGCCATCCCGTGCCTTAATATGAATGGGCATGGTGCAGAAGATCTCCAGGGGGCCTTGCTTTGTGTGTGTGGGTTTCATTGCAGATTCCTTAAGTATTCTGCAGATGAAACTGAGGGGCCTACTGTTATGGGGGTACTTTAGCCATAAATGACCATTATATTTCTGAGCAGCCCCTTCAATTCCCCTTGCTTCCCTCCTGGTTACAGCACCATAATTCTCAGCTAGGAAGGGAGTGTAAATAGCTCTCCCACCGCTGATGCCACTTAGCCAGCTGCAAATTGATGTGGATAGCTCTTTAGCTTTGGAGACTGTGTGCCTTTCACCTTCGCAGCATTGACGTTCATTGGCCTGCGGCTCAGAGCCTGAGATAAATCCTTAACTAGAGCTGTGTGCTGTGCATTGCAACACACCCAGACTCAGCTAGCTGATGGAAATTTCAAACATTTTGGAAATTTACACCTTGTCACTCTCTGAGGGCAATGATTTCAAGAAATTATGCCATCTCCACCCACCTTTGCATACTAAGGCTAAAAACCCAGAGCCATTTCTAACTCTAGCTAAAGTGCTGAAGGTCAGAGAAGTCAAGATGAGCCAATGCTTTGTGTGTGGGGGGTTCCCATTATTATGCTAATCATATGCATGGTCTTTCTGCACTTACACATCCATTTTCATGACCAAAAAAAAAAAAAAACAAAAAAACCCTACATTGGTGTTTTAAACAATGCTAAGACTGTAATAAAACAGTGACAAATGACTGAAAATCTGAAGACTCACGTTTTGCCCTTGGATTGTGACATTTGGGAGAGAGGAGTAAAAGATAAGACCTAAATGTGATTTTAAAAGTCAAGCTCTTGTTCATTCTGCTTTGTTTTTGTTTCCAACATTGGGGTTCTTGTGGTTTTTGGTAGATGTTTGGAAATAAATTTTAGGGTATATATATATATATATATATATATATATATATATATATAATACACACATACACACACATTTTCTACGAACCTCTCTTTTGCCTCTGACAGTCACACTATTTTTTTTTTTTTTTGAGACAGGGTCTTACTTTGTAGTTGAGGCTGGCCCTGAGCTCACTCTGTAGCCCAGGCAAGCCTCGAACTCAGCAGTCCTCCTGTCTCTGCTTCCCGAGTGCTGGGATTACAGGCGTGAGCCACCATACCCTGCAATCATACTATTTTTGAACAGTTATTTGATTTTGTGAGACTGAACCAATCATGGTTTTCCACTCAATTTTCTGGAAATAATTTAGTAAATTAGCTTACTTTTCTGGATTGAAAAACACTCAGCTAATTTAACTCTTTCTAATCCTTTGATTTGTGCAACATGTTAATCATTTGGTAAAGTCTAAATTAATTTATACAAAAGACTTCATTGAGTAGGGTGTTGTCTAAGCAACAGTACCAGGTTTATTGTGATTTGACTTACAATTTTTCTAACTTAGGATGGTGCAAAAGTAAAGTGCATTCAGTACAAACAGTGCTATAAATTTTAATTTTGGAATTTTTCTCATGCTAGTAGTACTACTCTCTATCTCTTGATGCTAGGTGGTGGTAGTTAAGAGTCAGTTCTCAGTCACCCTGGATGCCACGAGAGGAAATAACAGATTATGCAGTGGACTATGATGATAAGCTATGAGGCTTGGCAGGTTGTGTTTAGACTGTCCTCAATTCTAATGGAGTACTTTCTACTAAACTCATCTGAAATTAAAAATATGGTAAGTGAAAAATGCATTCAACACAACTATCCTACCAAATGTCATAGCTTAGCAATACAGTCCAGTCAAATCTCCATATTGTTCGATTCTGAATGCATCTGTTCAGGTGAAAACTCAAACCAAAAATACTTAGGAAATAAAAGGCTGTTAATTTGATGCATCATACAATACTGTAGGAAGAAAGCGAGATGAGAGAGTGAAAGATGGAGAGACAGACAGACACACACAGAGGCAGAGAAAAACAGAGACAGAAAGACAAAATATGTAGGAAAAATATTGAACACAAAAAGTTTTTTCCCTTGTCAATATTCTCTAGATAATACGTATGATAACTATACAACATTTACATTCTATTATTTATCACATGTGATCTAGAGACGATTTAAAGTATATATAAAAAGAAATGCATAGGTTATATGCAAATGCCATACCATTTTACAAGACAAACTTATACATCTTTGAATTATGGGTACAGTGAAGGGCCAGGATCGAGCCCCCAGTGAACCCCAAGGATAGTTGACACTGTACCCACTGTTTTCCCTTGGGGTTGTGAAGCTGAGTGGAGTTGTTGCTCACTATTCAGCACTGTGGAAGACAATCAATAACACGTCTTGGCCCTAGAAGAGATCCAAATCCAAGATTCAAAGATCAGTTTCCATTGCATGCATATACCTTTGGTATCTTTGTACAATAAAAAACCTTAATGTCATAAATCATCTTATTAAATGCATTTTGACATAATATTTTCATTTAATCATGTTTATTGGGACATAACCTCATGGTAAATCAAAGACCATCTGGAAGTCTTATCAAAATCAAATGGAAATTAATGTGTAATGAGTATTGAGAGCCTTTTTAAAAATCTTTATTGGTACATTGTATATACACATCATGATCACACTCAGTATTGAGAATTTGTACCAGTATTGAGAGCCTTCTATGAAAAAATTATGCAAAGGGAATGCTCTAAAGCTTAGTATTAGTTCGCTACTCTGGACGGGAGAGGACCAGAGGCTTCTGAAAAGAGGACCCAATGCCAGTGCTAAGCAGATGAATGACATTGCCTGGGGTGAAAGGAGAGCAGAAAGGCTTTGTTGACAAAAGACAGAGCGTGAGCAAAGCCATGATGATTTGGGGATGGGGCTGTGTTGAGTAGATCATAGAAGGGATGCAAAGCTGTAGTATAGCATGTTAAGAAATGATCCTAGTGGTGGCTATGGACCATGGAGAAAAATTTTGAGGAATTTGCTCTGAGTTTCATAAACATACACTGAGTATTATTTCTGATTTTTTCAACCATCCCTCAAACCTCCAGCCTACTTTCCATATCAAGAATATTGTCACTTAAGACAATCTTACAATCTTCTAACATTAGGGAGCTTAATTCCTCCCCATACAGAGAGTTCCATACTTACTTCTTTCTCTTTCTGCCCTCAAACCTGGAGCCATACTGTATGGTGCTCCTCCTGCAGCTGACCACTTAAGAGAACTAACTCTAAAGTGTCCATTGCCTGGAGCACAGGACTCGGCTATGGGCCTTTTGTACCAGCAAAAGGGTGGTGGACAGTGGTGGACACACCAAGGCTCCACTTTCCTCAAGTGAACGAATTTCCCACTTTCTGCAATCACGTTTCTGGATAAACACATGTTTTTGGAAAGCCACAGAAGAATATATTCTCTAATGGAAAAGAAGAGAAGGCAAACAAAATCCTTCAGCATGGAGCTGTCTGTCAGATAAACTGGCGGTCTCTGTGTGTGAAACACAGCGCTCTGTTGTCCAGTAGCCCAGTGGTCCTGCAGCTGCTGAGACCCTAAACCATGACACATGCAGCCCCATGAAGCCCTGCTTTCTGCTGCATGATTTTCCTCTGAAGCAGCCTACTGGCCTGGGCTTCCCTGAGCATGGTGTGAGCTTTCACCTCCCTTCTTATATTCTTTTTTTTTTTTTTTTTTGAGACAGGGTCTTGCTTTGTAGTTTGGGCTGGCTCTGAGCTCACTATGTAGCCTAGGCAAGCCTCAAACTCAGCAATCCTCCTGCTTCTGCCTCCTGAGTGCTGGGATTACAGGTGTGAACCACCACACCCGGCACTGTGGCATGTGGCAATGATTGCTGGTGGGCGTGAGTCTCCATGCCCAGCATTGTATGTGGCTTCTGGGGATCGAACTCAGGACCTTGTGCTTGTGAGGCAGGCGCCAGAACCACTGAGCTAATCCTCCAGCCCTTCTTATATTCTTATACTATTGCATATACACTGGATAACCTCGATTCACTGCCTAACTCTCCTGCAATTCCCACCCTGGATCACCATTTCTTCCTTGAATACTGATGGACCCAAACCCTGGACACCTGTAGCATCCCAGGCCCGTTTCCATACCCACATCTACTCTCAGTCAACAGCCTGCAGCCACTGTTTGTCCTGTCCTAGAGCATGAGGGCAGGGGGAGGGGGAAGGAGATAAGTAAAGTCCTTTGACACAACTATTAAGTGGCATCCACCCCCCCGAAATCAAAATAAATCATGTTGTAATATAATATGTCAAAAAATCAAAATTAATGCCAGAAATTTCATAATGAACAAAATCTATGTATTTTAAATAAAGACAAGATCTGTGTTCCTGCTTTTTTTTTGCCTCAGGCTCCAATATGGTTCAGCACAGCCCTGTTACCGATCTTGTCTTTGTTTAAAATGTTGACATTTTGTTCATCGTTGAGTTTTGCATTGATTTTATTTCTAAAAAAGCATTGCATTAAAACTATTGCTTATTCTGTCTGCCGGAGGTTTCTCAGTATCCCAAATGTTATACCCCAAAATACTGCCTCATTTGCTCTACCCTAGTGCAGCTGCTGTGCTGGGACAAGGTCTTGCTCTCTTTTGATACTTCAGGTTTGGCACCAGGGCTTACTGGGATAAGTGCTTATTAAACTCTGCTCTGTCTACTTTTATTCCCAGATGAGAGGCAGCTCCAAAATATGGCCAGGTGAATTTGTAAAATTTAAACTGCAGACTTATTATCAACACTTAGTTCAATTTCTTTCCCCAACATGATCTCTCGTTGAGAAAAGTGTTTATCATCTAAGAAAAACTCACTCCTAAGGGACCCTCTTCAGGCTGATCCTCAGTTACTCATACCTCTTCACCAGCATATCCCAGATGGGCCAGTTTCCTTCCCGGTGTATTTTCAGTAGATGCTCTGGGCCAGGGGTATCCCTGGGCATCATTCCTGTTCTCATGATGCTTATTAAAGCCTAGAATGGGAGAAGATGAATAAAGTGATGATGCATGAAATCATACAAGCATGTACAAGATAAAGAAGTAATCCAGGCTGGTGAGCTATCACAAATATAAATACAACTATTTCCCTAGCTTGCTCTCTACTCCAATAGCCAAAGATCATAAAATAAAGATAAGTTTTCTTTCCTATTTTCCCATCAAAAATTGTTACTTACTTTGGGTGAAAGAATATTTGTAAGGCTGCTTTGATATACAGCTACTTTCACCTCAAGTCAAAGCATTTTAGAGATCAATTTTCACAGCACCAGAAGAAGACAAGGAATATATATCTGTTAGTTGCTCTGAATTTCACTGCTGACATTGATTGAAATGGCTCAGACTACCTCTACCTCAGCACATTCCCACTTGACATCAGTTACCTGAAAAACGACTATAGATTATCAAAGCCAAGTGCAGCTTCTAGGAATACCAAAGGTGAGTCGGTTTGGTGTTGGCCCCCCTGGGATGTGGTTTGGGCCATATATTGTTCACATATGTACAAAATGCCATGAAGGAGAAAAGAAACATCTGTGCTGGTGAATTGGGCACATAGTAACTGTTCCATTTCTCCATTGATGTCTATATTGTCCATCACGCGAATGAATCTAAGGACTTTGTTTTAAGTTACCAGCCCTGTTTGTTAAGCACATGCTATGAGGTGAGACACCAGCACATGACACAAAGACAGAATAGAGTTGGTCTCTGCTCTAAAGGAGTTTGCAGAAGTATGGAGAGAAAGAGCAGGAGAGTTTGGAAATGACAGAGGTTCATTGTGCATCAGTCACTCATTCTCTGTGGTCTTGTGGACTTGAGGGTGGGCTTTGTGGCTTGGGCAAAATACTTCACCTCCTAAACCTCAGTTGCCTCTTCTCTGAGAATAATATTTCTCTATTTCATACATTTGCTATAAGATTTAACCAAGCTGATGTATGTAAAGCACTTAGACTGGTGTTCAGTACACACTAAGCTTCAGTAGGCATTAGCTGCCATTACTGATATAATACCACAATGAGAAGATAACAGCGGGACTTCTGTGGGAGCACAAAGCTGAGTCAGTTTCTCCAAACCGGATGGGCTCCCTGGGTGCTTAGAGGATGCAGCATGTGTAGTCACAGAAGGATGAAAAGACACAGTGTGTGGGGGCAGGGTAGAGCAGAGAAGAGCACCGGGCACTGTCGGAGTCCTAGGCATGCAGACCTGCACAGGAATGAAAGAGAACTTGCCGGATGCAGACCTGAGGGGCCTGGTGAGCTGGCTGGGAGAGCAGTGGAGTTTGCCTGGGTTGGGAGGCCAGAGATACGCATGACTATGGGGTCGAATGACTGTGGACACCACCTAGAGGTCACCTAGGACAACACCTAGATAAGGTGTTAAAACGGATGGGAAAAGTAACCTCCCCAGTACTTAACAATATTTAAAGTGGTGCCTTACACTTAATCGATGTTGCACTAGTTGAGTTGGCAATTGTTTTAATTATTGCTCCTGTGTTTATAAGGTCCACCACATCACTGCAGAAGGAACTTTGGCTTCATGGATGTTTTAGTGCAACTGATGATTTGGGTCGACATGTGCTCTCATGATTCCCCTACTTAAATCCTACAACTCTACATAGTTGTTGTTGAAATGATTATCCTGGGATACATCCAGTTCAGCTTGTCCAAAAATGTTCTAACAAATCATTTAGTATAAAAATAAAAATTAAGGAATCTTTTGTCAAAGGAAGCATATCTCAAAGGAAGTGAGGGGCTCTTTGGTGAGCAATACCAGAACGGAGGAGTTAGGGTCTGGTCATGGTGTTCATTTCCTTTCCAAATCAAAAATGTTTTGGCTTTTTCATAAGAAATTCAGGATACCCATTTTACAAATTGCTACCTTAGCCTCAAATTTGATAGTTTTAATCAGCTTCCTCTCTCTGTCCACAATGTCTGAGTTATACTAAATTTGAGAATAACATTTTAATTATGCTATCATTATTAAGGCAGCAGGTGGCTCTTAATAAGATCTTCAAACAGAGCTATTTCCTCTATGTCCAATCAAAATGAACATTTTGGTGCCTTGACAGAACACACTAAACTGTTTTCCTCATTTCTAGGGAGATGAATCAATGAAAATTGTGACTGTTCTAAAAATTAAACTCCCTGATTGATTTTGGTTTTGTATTTTCATAGTGGGAATTTTTTTGGAAATAAACAATCACTACATTTTCTCCAAATAATAATTGCATGCAAATAAGCCTAAATCTAGTGTGAACAATTAATTCTAAACTATAATTAAGAAGCTCTACCTTTCAGTTCTCTAAGTTTTATTGAAAGCTAAAAATCTGTGAAAATGTGTACATTTATTCAACATGAAGGAAAGTTCTAGCAATAAAGACTGTTAACAATTTGATCAAAGAGCTGCTATTACCTTCTGAAACCCAAATAAGTCTGTCAGATTATTTTGTTACTTTTTTGCTTAAAACTAAGAAATTTCAGTAAAATTTCTCAGAAATTACCTTCTCAGTATTTTTGAAAAACTTATTGGTTTTAGACTTGAGGAGAACCCAGATCTTCCACCAAGGGGATAAATGCTTCAATTTTAAATTGTTTTCTTAAAGTTCACTATCAAAGCTTGTACATGTAGGTATGTAGTAAACAGGTTTTATTTAACACAAACACAAAAACTCTTCTTATGCTACAAAGTACTCAGAACTTCTGCTTGGCTGATAACAGGTATATTTATTCTTCTTTGATCTTTTTCCATGTAAGTGGTGTTTATTTCCAGGTGAATCAAAAAATTTAGAGTATGAGATGATCTAGACTTTTATGCTTCCAAAGTACTATCATAAGTAAAGTTTATGTCCCTTTATACAAAGCCTTCTCATTTTGCTTAGTCTCTCTTATGTTGTGTCAATAAAATAGTACAGTTGAGGTCATTAATAAATAATATAATTTATTTGGCTAATGATTCTGGAAGCTGAGAGACTGTATCTCCTGAGGGCCGTATGCTGCATCCCGTGTTGGAAGGTACCACTGAAAGAGCTCGTATGAGTTCAAGAGGGCAGAACTCACTTTTCTAACAACTCACTTTCTAGATAACCAATTTATTCCTGAGACAATGATGTCAATCCATTCATGAGGATAGAGCTTTCACTTCTTTTAGGCCCCACCTCCAAAACTATTGCATTGAGGCTTATGTTTGCAGCACATGAACTCTGGGGGTCATGATGAAGTAATGGCACCATCACAGCTTCTAAAGTAGTTGAGTATTTGTTTGCTGTCTTAATTGCTGTATAAAGAAAAAGTAAAAAATATTCTATATTGGAAACACTAGGAAATTATAATTTAGGTTCTAGAATTTGAAGGAATCAGAACCACCACAGTAAATATCCAGCAATAGGAACTTACAGTCCTCAATTTAAGCAAAAAAAAAAAAAAAGTTACTGAACAACAGAGCCTAAAGAACCAAGATCATCATATGCATGCCTTCATTGAATCTGAAGAGTCTGCCTAAGTCTGTCTTTTCTTTCTCTGATCTTGCCAGGGAACCTATTTAAATCACTGCCCACTTCATAAAAATCAATCAGGAAAGTCTTAACAGAAATGTGGAGGAGAAACATAATTCTTAACATGTTGAGTGATGTTACTAGTGTTTTAAACAAAACAATAAACTTTAAAAAACATATTGTTATAAATCAGTTGCACAATGTGTCAGGAGTCAACCTTGTTATAAGCTGCCCATTTCCTCAAATTTCATAAAGAAAATAAATTAGAAAATTTATTCTAGAGAAAGTACTGGAATGCCTCTGCACTGATGGTAAGAAATATCTGAATCCTGCTCTAATTATTATTGCCATCACATGCTTTCCTTTAGAAAGGAATGAAATGAAATAAAGTTAATGATAGTACAGTCATTCATTTATTCACTCTCTTTTCTGATCACCCATACTTTATTTATTTGAGAAATATTTTTGAATATGTACTGTGTATAGATATATCTGGTTAAACAGTAATTGTCCTGCCTTATAGTAAAGTCCTGATTTCCTTTTCAGTGTTAGCTTCTCTTCACTACTGAAAAATTTGGTAGGTGGTAAATAAAAAGCTCTGTCCTCTCACAGAAGTGCCGACTTCCTCTTTCCATCTTTTCTGTAGTTACCTCTGAACATCCAAAGCAATGGTACATGACCTGGTTTGATAAATACTGAGTGGAGTACACAGTCACAGAAACTTGGTTAGAAGTGATACCTCAGTTTCCATGTTGGAGGTGGGGTGAGCAAGAGGGCCCCGGTGCACTTCCCGGATGTAATAGCTGAGAGTGCTTCTTGATTTGTGTTCATTCCAAACTTATTCTTTCTGTCTTTTCTTTTGCTGTCTCTGTGGATTACTTTCCCTTTAATGTAACCAGAATTGACTTCATACGTTGACAATCAAAGAACTCAACAACAAGTAAGACATAATCTTTCCTCTGAGGGGCCTGGAGTTTAGAAAACCCATAACAGATATTTATAGCAGGATGCATGTGAATGGCAGAGGATATTATATCCCCTTTAGTATCTCTTTCTCAGCCATCAGTATTGCAGATTATGAAACTCGAGGATCGGGTAAAGTCCCCACTAACACTCCAGAGAGTGGACTCAAGCAGTGCATCTCAGTTGCTCTGCTGCCTCATATGAGCAGATTTATAACTAGCAAAACAAGAATGGTTTCACCTACAAAGTAACAGTTAAGGCTGACATTAAGAGATGTCCTTAGATCACCTCTAGATAGCTGAGTAATTGGTAGTGGAGGGAACCTACTGCCACAGAGATCAAATATAACCGTGCAACATGTTTATGCAGAGATTAATTTAATGTTTTTACCAAAAAGCCTACATTACATTATCTTCGGCATCAAAGGTAGGCTTAAATGATAGGAATAAAGACATTCAATAACAGCTTAAATAGGAATAAATCTATTATAATACATACTCTCATTGCATTGAGGAGATAAAGAAGAGTAGATTTGAATTTCTTCTAAAGAGACATAACTGGATCACTTTCTCATGCAGCCTCTGCACTAGAGTCGAAAAAGATTTGATGCACAGATGCCAATAATGATTTTAAACAATATAAGTACTTGCTTGAAGATAGATATTAATGCCCTCTTTGGAACTGCTGTGGTCTATCAGGTCAATAATACTCATTTTAGAAACTCTCTAAAAGTGTTTTCATACAATAGCCTCTGTAGGTAATGAAAGGGCCATCATGGTTTGCTGAGTCAATAATCTATATTTTAATAATTCTCAAAAATTCATTTCCTTTTCTATGACACTGTTTAAACAATTTCAATTAATTATTGTTAAGAGGGGAGTTGTAATCTGTTTGAACCTTATCTTTAAGTGCTATTCATAACTCAGTTCTTACAACCACTTACCTATTCTGACATGTCAAACTATATTACCAGTAGCTTAGAGCAATGGAAAATGGCATAACTCAGGTGAAGGAAGAATAAAAATTTGTACTGAAAAAAACCTTCTGTAATAATAACTTGGCAAACTGGACAAAAATTTAATTCATATAAGTTAGCCTGGTTGTTGCAGGTAATTTCCAGTTTCGTGGGTATTTTTTTAAAACTTAATTTTATAGAACGATAATATCAGAAATTTAAATCTGGCCAAACCAACATAAGCATGACCAATGGTCTCAAAATAGCCTCTTATGAGCTATAATTTCACATTTACTTGATTTGGGAGGGTAAGAAACACTTTAATGCTTAAAATATAGGCATTTAAAATACAGCTTACATACTTAGTATCTGACATTTGTGACTAAAATGCTTATAGTTTTAAAAGAACTGTGCCTAGGTTGTAAGAACTAAATTACTAAATTTATTCTGGAGGGAAGCACGGACAATTTGAAATAAGGTTACACTTATTTTTTAAACATCTTGTTTGTATGTATGTATGCATGATTCAAAGTGTTAGAATTCTGCAATTTAAGTGTATGATTTTATGCCTCTTGCCTACTGGATGCTCATGAAAATGAGACATCCGTTCTTATTTCTCTGCTGAACAGTATATCAATAAATATTTTCTTTCCTTTCCTCTCTGTTGTGGCTCTGTGAAAATACCTTTTAGCTTAATTATTTAACCTTGGTTTATTTTGCTATGTGAAGAGATACTAGCATTTTTTGCTTAACTCTGTTATTTGAATATGAAAAGGTTCACAGTTTCAATTAAGCTAGATTTTCTAACCTGCTGGTCTTGTCTGCTGGTTCCAGTGAGATCCTAAAACAGAGCAGCAGACTGGGGCTTTGACACATCACATGGTTGTGTGAAAGAAAGAAGAGGGCCATGGAGTTGCCCGAATCTGTAGCAGGAGGGGGAATGATGTGCTTCGGGAGGAGGATGGAGAGGCAAGAGTGGGGGTGGTTCCTGGGATTGGAGGTAGAGTTTGACTTGGTAACATAATGCCCTGATTGGAACTTCCCATTTATCTTATAAAATACATCTTAGCCAACAGGACTAATCATTGAATTTAGAGCTTTGGAACATTTTATTTGTACATTCAACAAAGACTTCTGAAGAGCCTACCAAATATTCCTCCTTAAAAGCCTGTGTAAACATAGTAGGCAAAGCTCAGACCTATCCTCCTGGCTTCATGGAGCTTCAGAAGAGAGATAAGCAGAATAGCAAAGGCAGGACTGTAAAGTTATTGCTGTGATGAATTGAGGCAGTAGAGAGAAGAGTTTTTAACCTAGTTAGCAAAGGTTGTCCATAGAAAATGAGAGTTGGAATGATTATTAAGAGTTAGTAATAGTGATATTATTAGAGCTAGTACTACTAATGATAATGGAATCATTTTACTCACTATTCTAATAATACACGGTTATGGGGTGTGAGTACTGTAATAATAATAATGTGGTAGGAAAATTATTTATTTCTCATAGCAGCTTGCTAAAATAGGTACTCTAATTTTGTTTCTCAGTGGAGATACTGGAATACATAAGAATTGAATAACTTCCCCACGATTGTGGCTCATAGCACTCATAACAGAGGAAGTGGAATTTGAACAAACACAGCCTGAATTGAGAGTCTTTGCTCTTAACCCTTATACTTCAATCTTCTAAGAAAATCAGGTCTGAAATTCTAGACAAGAAAATGACTATATTTATGAATACTTATTTTTATAAATATTCTCTATTTGCTTGATTCTGGTAGAATTTTCTGATTATATTAACTCATTTAATCCTCAAAACAATTCTTTACGATAGGTTCTTTTATTACTTCCACTTTACCAGTGGGGAAATTACAAATATGCTTCTAGAGTGCATGCTCTGAATTTATGTACTCTTTGGCCTTCCAATAAGTATGCAGTAAGTGGATGTGGAAAGGCCTTGTAACTATGCCAGAGAAGGTGCCGGCTGTTTATTTGGGGGAATTAAGTGCAATTGAAAACAAAGCTAGAGACAGGATTAAGTTGCACAAAAATATTTTGTTTCAATACATTAATATGCATGTAATCTCATCGTGAATTAAAGCAGAAACCAGCAATAAAGAAGCAGCTTTGGAATACCTTGGATTAAAATTGTAACCCTATAAATCAGATTTATAAGTGAATATGTAAAGAATGAACTTACATACAAATTCCAAAGAGATCCACTGTCTGTAAAAATCTAATATCTCTGTGTCTAGGTAAAGTGTTATAAAATGATTCTAATACCCTATCTGACATAGATTCATATGCTTTAAATAAAAGTTTAAAATTAAGAAGAAAATACTATCGCCGGGCGTGGTGGCTCACGCTTGTAATCCCAGCACTCGGGAGGCAGAGACAGGAGGATTGCTGAGTTCAAGGTTTGCCTGGGCTACACAGTGAGCGCAGAGCCAGCCTGAACTACAAAGCGAGACCCTGTCTCCAAAAAAAAAAAAAAAAAAAGAAGAAAATACTATCATGCTAAAATTTAGTTCATTACTTTTGAACTGATATCAAAAAAGGACATTCTTATCCTGAGAGATCATTGTTTGACCTCAATAGAATCAACCTAAATTACACAGTGGATGTTACAGAGAGATTAATGGAGACTCACTTGTCACTATCAGTTCTTAGCTGTGTCTGGGCCAAATACTGGTCCAGTATTTGAGAAATAAGTTGTAGTTCTAGTGATAAAAGATTCCCCCTTCAAATCTTGGGGGACTGATTTATAAAAATGAGAATTAACTTCTGTCATATATACTGGTGCAAATTCCCCAATGTTGAATGTAATTGTGAACTGTACATAAAATGTACCAACAAAGAATTCAATTAAAAAAAACATTTCCCTTCATAATTTTTTAGGCTAAATACTTTGGTAATAGCATTGACTTACCTACCACCAGGCCAGAGGTAACCAAGCAACTGAGAACTGTTCTCTGTATGTTTAAAGATTGGTTTATTTTCAGTCTATCTACAGTTGTCTTCAATGTGTGCACAGAAATTCACATCTCTCTCATGATCTGAGACCAGGGGTGGGCTGGGAAGCATGTGCAAACTGATCAGCACAATTGGTCCAGAACCCCAACCTGCAGCAGGTGATCTGGGACAAAGTATTGCTGAAGGACACCGAAGAGAAAATTAAGTATGAAAAAGGAAGATTTTCCTTCATAAAATTTAAAGCCAAATTTCCAGTGATGGAATTTTGAACTATGATGACTATATTCAAAATTTTTGTTATTCAGTTTTTAAAGGATCTAGATTCCAAAATAAAAGGAAATTCTGAACCATATATACAGATCTATGTTCATGTATGCAATCTCAAGAGATACACCATAGCCTCTTTAAATATTTAAATCTGGGGACATCTCATTACATAGATAACAGGTTCTTGAACATCTTTTCTAGCTCCCTAAGATCTTTGGGGGATAAACTAATAAGTGAAATCAATAGATCACAGATAGACAATTCCCGGATCTTCTCTTTGGCATGAACACCTGTAGATGCAAATGAGTTCTAGAAAGTAGGACAGCTTTTATAGAGTGGAATATTTCTATAGGAAACTTGGTGTGGGAATGTGATGAGGGGAAGGAATAAATATGATACAGAAAGAAAATAAAAGAGCATGTAT
>PVIC010026705.1:0-24352 GCA_004025085.1 Thryonomys swinderianus
AGGCAGGCGCCGGAACCACTGAGCTAACCCTCCGGCCCTTGTCTCAATATTTTCATTTCTTTTTAGAAACACAATTCAAATATTTTATTATGTTCATATTCACTTTTAGGAATGAAAAATTTGGATTTTAAACTAATTGAGCTAATTGCTGATTTTACTCTCATTTTCTTGAGTTACATTTTTATTCTTAATTTGTAATCTTTGTTTTGAATAGATTCCTTTTTAAGTTCTGAAGTTGTTTTTGCCATTTCCTAGTAATAATTTTTAATGTTATTATGACATGTTCAGATACTGTTTTCTGTAACACGCAACTTTTAGGGTGTAGTTTTATGTTTTGTAATAATTGCATCAACCAGTGTTGTAAATGTGTTCCAGGAAATTTCAATCATAAAGTATTCTTTTTGTTGATAGGCTGTGGACATAGTTTGTATATTACATCTATTCATTATTGTGATTTTTGTGTTCATGATCTGTCAGATTGGAAGATCTGTGTTAAATATTCATTGCATTTTAATCTGTCAGTTTCTTGTATTTTGATTCTGTGGTTTGGTATCTAAAGAGGTTGTATCTTTACTATGTTTGTGCCCTCATATCTGTCTTAAATTCTGTTTACTGATTATGATACCATGACTCCTAATTATTTGATATTTTTTTTTTTTTTGAGACAGGGTCTCACTTTGTAGTTCAGGTTGGCTCTGAGCTCACTATGTAGCCCGGGCAAGCCTTGAACTCAGCAATCCTCCTGTCTCTGCCTCCCAAGTGCTGGGATTACAGGCATGAGCCACCACGCCCAGCTTGATTCATTTTTTTAATGCTTCTTTACTCAGTTTTTATTTTTCTGCCTTTGAGTTGTAAAGGTGTATGTCATCCAGACCTGACACCTTATATGGTCCTCAGGGCATTTGTTCTGTGAGATTATTCTATCTTGTTTTCCCATTTTTAACCTCAAAGGCCAACCACATAGGGATATTTTTATAGACCCAGTGTCTCCCATACTTCTCCTCCTATATCTTCTAAAGGCTGTTGTTTTGGAGTTTTGTAGTATACATTGTACTTATTTTTATTTACATACCACTGTATGCAAGTTCACTAATTCATTATATTTTATATGTGTATAATATAAAGACACCTTTTTCTTCAGAGGTAGTACTGACAGAATGACTCAGTAATCTTTGAATTTCTCAAGAGTAACATTGACTTACTGTTAGAGGGTTTGTTTTGTTTTTTATTGTCCAGAAAAAGTTGTAAATGATATTAGTAAAGTCACATTACTCATAGGGATAATATGTAAAAATAAGTACATTTTTTAGAGTATTGATATCATACATATGTAGTATTTTTTTCATTCAGTAATAAACATTTATGGAACTAGAGGAAGCAGTAAGACTTAAGTATTTTCTTATTTAAATATACTTGTCCTCATTCTCCCCCAAATTTGAAAGTCAAATAATTTTCAAGAGCCAGCATTAAATCATAGCTACAGAAAGGAAATTCACCTTTGATACTGGCTCTGCTTCTTATTTTTGCCTTCCATGGAAAAATTAAAGTTTTTAACACATGACACTGTGCTTTAGGGAGCTATTTTAGTACCAGTCTCGTAGGACAGATTGCTGTTTCTTCCCCACCCAGTGGAAACTAGGTCATGGGCTTTTGGCCCATCTCCATGATGTGACACTTATTTGATGTTAACTGCGCTGTCCAGAAATAGTGATGCAGTGTCAGCAAGTACCTTCGTCATTCCATGAAGATAATTTCCACCTCTTTGGAAATAATTTGTTCCTTAGCGAGTGGACACTAGCATTTCAGGGGAAGAAGAAGCCTCTGGAAATGGCCATTCTCACCCTGTTAAATGAGTTACAGGGTTTCTTTTCAGCTTAGATTTGACCTTTTGATAAATAAGATTGGTTATCTTATGAAAACCAGGGAACAAATTGCTACCTGAGAATTATTGGTAGGTTCACTAATAATTAATATCTCAAACAGGCTATTTTGAAGTTGGTCATGTATCGCTGCAGTTTTCAAAAAGAGATAGAGAAAGCTACTGCCAGGGCAGTTATTGGATTTGTCTGTGGTGCTGTGGGCCATGGAGAGGGGCTGCCTCAGCCTGTGATCTTGGGAAAGTGACCTGGCTCTGGTCTGTTCTCCATTCTGTCAGTGTACACAGTCCTTCATATTCTGTAATGGCGTTGTGAGAATCATGGGAATAAATGCATGTACAAGGCTTTGAAAGAGCTTTGCTGGATAATTTACATCCCATTAGAAAAATGGTAATAGTTGCTGTTATTGTTTACCATGTTGGAGAGTCTTGTAGATGCTCTTTTTGGTGTTTAATGATCCTTACTGCCTCCTTGGCTAATAAATTATTATTTTGTGTGCTTTGGTTATCTAGTTCTGATTAATTTCCCTGAGAGAACAAACTTTAGGAATAGCATCAGTGTGAATTACTCCAAAGGTGTGATTCTTGTCGTATTGGCCAGATAGCCAACTTTAGCATAATTACTAGGAACTAAATTATCACGGAAGGGTAAAGCTTGGTAGGCAGGTGTATATGTGTGTGTGTGTGTATACACATATATATAAAATATATATGTGTGTGTGTATGTGTATATATATATATACATATATATATAAAACGTGAATATATATAAAATGTGAATGATGTCTAGTATTATTTAGACACATAAATTAAGAGCCAACCTAACATTTACTTTGCTCTTTCTTAATTTTTATACACTTGGCTTTTCCATTATAAAAATTTCTTCTATTATTCATAAGCTTTACACCATCTCCTGGGAATTTGATGGAAAACAAGTATCGTAAAGTCTGGAAGGGTTTGGATTTTTTTTATTGAGGCATCTTAAGAGCAGGTCATTTGGCATTGAAACGAAGCTCGTAATGTCCTGTTCTGCAGTCTGCAATTACCTCTCTTCCCTGGTCTGATGACGCATCCACAGGGCCTTGTTGTCATGGCACTCGGAGGGAGGGAAGGGATCCAGTTTTTAACTCCTATGTTGGCAATACCTCACTTGGTGCTTGTTAAATGTAGGTGCTTAATAAACAGGAAATCAGGTGTTTTATGTTTTCTAGGATTTTAGACATACCCCAAAGTGACGTTTCCATGTTGTTTGGACTCATTTCAGCCGATATTCAGTACGTGCTGCGCATTTGTGCCCTGTTTGTGTTGCTCTTGTTCTGCTTAACTTTTTGTACATCAGGCCTGGTTCTGCTCCCCCTGTGGGACAAATGATTCAGACTCCGGAGGAACACACAGCAACTCCTTCCCTCTGTGAGTAACACTGTCCTTGAGAGAACTTCTCCTCTAGGTTCCTCACGGGTTGCCGGCTGAAGACGGGGCAGATTATCTTCCTGAAGCTCAGATACACCTGACCAGCCAGCCCCTGTTTCCAACCCTGAGGAGAGAGTAGGGAAAGCAGATGAATACTCAGGAGTTGTTTGTGTTCTTCCGGCTGCCTAACTTCAGAAGGGCAATAGCTCTAGTCAGAAAGCTCAGACTCTTTTTAGATTCACACTCCTGAATTTTCATAAACTGATTGCTGTGGAAGGGAACCATTACCTTCCCCTTGCCTATCATGTGGGTCTCTGTCATTACTTTTTTTTTATTGAATTCTTTATTGGTACATTTTATATACAGCTCACAATCACACTTAACATTGGGACATTTCTACCAGCATATGACACAAGTTCATTCTCATTTGTTGTTGCTTTTTGCTAATTTGCTTCAAGAATGTACACATATGCATGGTAATCTTGATGCCATAAGAAAAGTGTTTTAGTTACAAAAATACAAAGTGTTTTAACAATACTTTCGTTGGATACCTTTATTTTGTGAGACCTTAATTTAAGTGTAGCATTTCTGATGTCAGTTGGTACTGGAGAAGTCTAAACTGCTGTTCAAATACGAAAAGGGTAGCATGTTAGGGTTTCAACTCTTCTCACATACACCAGTCAATAATTACCAGTGCTAATTACCAGCCACTTAACCGACACTTTCACACCAGCCAGTTAGGAGTAGAAGCCTTTAGCCAGGCAGACATGGGCAGAGAGCTGCCTTACAGGAAACAGAGATCTTTGTTTGATGTTTGCATTAAGTGAAGAATATGTACATACCTGTGTGTGAATGTACTTAGTATCTGAAGCCCGCTTGGTCCCTGCTGTGTAGGGTTGACATGCTGCTTGCTGAATGCACCTTTGGCCTCCCACCCTGCCCCAGGCAGTGACCCAATGGCAGTGTCTCTCTGTGCCCCTGGAGTGGTCTGGGGCTGTAGACCTGGTTCATGCCATGTTAGATCCTCTATTTTCAAAATACCATTCTTCAGCATCCCGGCTAGTTCTTGCTGCCCATAAAGCCCCTTTGGTGGCATTCTTTCTCTGTGAAAATCAGCCACAGTCAGTTGCCGCTGTTAGTGGCCAAGAAGCTGGACCAATAGCACTACCCACTGTCTGTCCTGCCTCAAGACAGGGTGTAGTGCTGGTAATGGTCAAGAAGAGGTCTTCAGAGTTGTACTGTCCCTTTTCATTCAAGTGTGTTCTGGGCAGAGAAGGTCTTAGCCAATTTTTCAGTGAAGTAATTGTTTTAGTTTATAGGTCTGGGAAATGCATGAGTAATTTATTGACCGTCACTTTCATACCAGCCACTTGTTATAGTGGCTGGAAGCACAAGGAAGAAAAGAGGCAGAGAGGTAATATGTGAGATGGCAGTAACTGTGACGATAAACTAAGCAAAGAAGCAGAAAAGAAGTGTGCAACAGAGGCCGTTGGGAGGGAGGTGCTCTGGGGTGGTCCTGATGTCATGCTGGGAGAGCCCTGCACTCTTCTTGCATTTCTTTTGGCCCCATCTGGGGTCCAAGGATGGTGAACCTTCCTGTCCATCCCATCCGTCCCCAGGCCGTGCAGGTCCTGACTGCCTGTACAGAAGCCTCACTTAAAACAGCAGTGAGCCACAGGGACACGGTTCATCAGCAAGTAGAGGTGTGCTTGGACTAAATAGGAAGCTGCTGTGGAATGGCGCTTGAATGGTAAACAGAGTATGAGAATTACATTTGTAAATACTTGGCTATAAAATCTCAAGTGTGTGGTCTATGAAGTCAGGACCACATGCCAGCAATCCTAATAGCTCTCGCAGTAGTTGCACTGCACACAGAGTGTGTCAGAGCACCAGGTTTTGAATAACATAATCTTCAGGGAAGCCGCTGCATGTTCCCTTATTTAACACACCAGTGCGCTTGACACCCGATACATACTAATGCTAATTTCATGTATGCAGGAAAGTCTAGGAATTGTATCAAATTAGAAGCATATTAGATTTTATATTTCATTGTGGGAGGGCTAATAGAATATTATGTGGGAAAGCCAATAGGTATTTGCTGAAGTGATCATTATAGGAAAAACACCCCTCAAAATTGGCTGGTCCACTTGCCTTATTGGTGCTTTTTACTCAGTGCTTTCAGACTATATTCCTGTCAGCATGAATGGTAAAGAAAGGCTAAGCAGAAGCAATGTTAATATCTTGTCGATTACATTCCAGGAGGAAAAAAATAAAAAAAGAAACGGCAGCACATTAAGGCCGAGACACTTGCCATAATTACTCTGTGTGAAGGGTAACTGGTAGCGGCCAGGCCGTGAGTGAAGTTTACTGGGGGTTGACACCAGCTGCATGCGGTAAAGTCTCTGAGCAGACGCATGTGCCGCAGCTCCATTTGGAGGCACACTCCCTCCTATTAAATTCGCTGTAAAGTATTTTACGATGGGTTCAGATGAATGCTGCTATAAATTCAGGTTTATCTTCTTCATTTCCAGCAAGCAGAAGTCCTTTTAGCCGCTTCCAAAGCACTCTGTACAAGTGAGGTTTTTACATTTGCTAATCTCCAAGCTTTTGGAGTAGAAGAAATTGTAAATATTATTTTAAGTAAGCATTTGTAGGTATTTCTCATAAAGATTTATGTACTTTCCTTTGTTATTATCATTTAACTGTAGATACGTGAACTCCCGTTTGTACATTGGTACTTCTTTAAATAAGGGAATTTGGTTATATTAGAATATTCCTTTCTAAACTTTTTGATGAGAAGATAACAACTTTGAATTGTATTTTTCTATAAGTAACAATGTTTGATCTTCATAAAACAGGCATTTTGAAGCGTGTTGAGGCCCACCTGCTGTCGTCTGTATCAGTGCGATGAGGACCAGTTTGTGAGCTGTTTTTGTTTGGATAGTGCTCCTGTGTATTTTGGTGGGTGAACAACTGAAGTGTTTGCTCTGATAACTTCTGTGTATGGCACGAGACAGACTGTACCAATCTGTGGAATATTGACTATTCTTGCTGATCATAGTCAGGATTGAACAGAGATTCTAGGCAGAGGCTGAAGTGTTTGTTCCTGTACTGCCCTATAGGAAGTATCTATATCGAGCCCTAAGTAAGCCCAGAAAAGGAGTGTCTTTTATATCCACTTGAGCACTTCTGCTGAGAAATATATTTATATTGCTGGACTACTGGGGCTCAGCAGTGGGCATTTTTACTCTTTGGCAGCCCAGCATCTGCCTCCCTTCCTGAGAACACCAGCGTTTCCATGAGGAGAGCACGAGTCTGTTCCTCCTGTCTGAGGCGTAGCCTTTCACGGCCCCCTGACTCTTCTGCAGAGCTTTCCACTGGGAGAAGGAGAAGGAGATGGAGATGGAGATGGACATGGAGATGGAGATGGAGATGGAGATGGAGATGGAGATGGAGATGGAAAGGACAGCCGGGGGCGGGGGCAGATCCCGTGCTGGATATCCAGCTCTTCCCCTGGACACTGTCAGTCTTCCTGGTCTTGAACCTCAAAGAATTCTGAATCTCCCAGAATCCCCTTTCACTTAGGCTAATCAGTTGATTCTAGTTGCTTATAATCTTTGCAAGAGCTGGTTTAAGAGCCATATACTGTTAAAATCTCAAGTGGGACGTTGATGTTAATAAATGTATCCTGCTGGGTCCTGTGGCACCGTTCTGTTCTCTCGCTAGGTGGGCATCCCGACCAGGAGTTGCCTTTCTCTTCAGAGTTGGGTTGGGAGGGTGCAGTATTTGCAGGTTGGAGACCACTATGTCCCTGGGGCCTCGTATTTAAAGCCACAGTTGGTCACTGGATACTGTGCTTCCTTTACAAAGTTGTGATTGAACTGAAATATTTCTTAATACTGAATTCTTATGTAGGTTTAATAAAAAAATAAGTACTTCCCATTTGGCAGTTTTAAAGTGACTCTGTTGGGGTTAGAAATATAAGGTGACTGAACTTAAAACATCACATTTAAAAAATCTGTTCATACAAAATGCATTTTTATCATTGAAGGCATTTGTTTTATTTGAAATGAAAATATTACTGAAGCCATCTCATGCTAGAAAGAAATCAAAGATCTTTAACTGAGGAGCTAGAATATGTAAGGACTTATATTTAGGCTTATCACTACACAGTATTAGTTTGGGGTCATTGTCTTGCTATTACCTCTTTCCATAACTGAATTCATCTTTTATGAGTGATTTTTTTTTTTTTTGAGACAAGGTCTCACTTTGTAGTTCAGGCTGGCCCTGAGCTCACTATGGAGCCCAGGCAATCCTTGAACTCAGCAATCCTCCTGCCTCTGCCTCCCGAGTGCTGGGATTACAGGCGTGAGCCACCGTGTCCGGCTTTTATGAGGGATTTTGTGACCATAGTATCTCCCATCAGGTGTTAGGAGTTTGCCGATGTTTAGAGAATGTTGTTTATCTGACTCATGTATCACCTCAGAAGGTTGAGTCTTGATAGTAGATGGTCATACCAGCATCCTTTTTTAATTCTGTCTGTTAAACATATGCTTAGATGTGGTATTGGCATCATATCCCTTGAACATATTTAGATACATCACAATTGTGTGCATGGAATTATTTTAAAAGATGTTAAAATAGTTAAGCTGATAAAGTGATATCAAAACTAGACATATTGGGATTTTAAGCAGTAAGTCTGTGAAATGTTGTGCTTTCTGTGTGTTCTTTGCATGTTAGCACTGTTTGCAAATGGCTTAGATTTTGTGCTTTCCCAGCATAGCAGTACTTTGTGTTAGAAGGAGTTTGCTTTGTCCTAGATTGTGTCCACCTTGTAGAAGTGGCTCACAGGGTAGGAGGAGGAGACACTCTGGATAGTGAAAATGCCTAGTTTTACCCAAAGGATAAATAAAATGCCCTTCACTTTCAAGTATAGAAGCAAGCAGTATCTTTGTGTGAGTAAGATCCGGTGCTAGACACCAACTTGAATTTGATGTGGTTTGCTGTGGCTTCTGGCCCTTGAGAGAAGGTTGACACCATGGACTTTTGGTCTGTTCTTCCTCTTCCCTTCCTTGCAGTGTCCTCTGGGCACCTGGAGTTGGTGTTTGGAGATCAGAGAGGTTCGTAGCCCAACTTGGGAGTTGGGGGATGGCTGTGTGAGTTCTGGAGTAGGTCAGGAATGCAGTGTGGGTGGCCAGGCTGGGACCAGCAAATCTACACTATTGTTCTTCTTCTGAGAACTCATATGGAAAAAATGGTAGTAGCTTTCATGGTAGGGAAAATAAAATAGGAAGGAAAAGTGAGCCGCTTTCATCGCCTTCCCATCCTGCCTGTCTGGGAACCTGGGGCATAAAGAACCGCAGCCATGTGTCCTCAGGTGCTGGGCCTGGGTACCCTTAAGTCTCTACCCCAAAGGCAGGTGTCACAGCAGAGCACTGCCCTTCACGTGGAACCACCTCCGGGGGCGTTGTGTGTCCCCTGTGGAAGCTCATGGCTGCTTTCCACTTGGAGAGAGCTTCAGGGCACAAGGAGTTGGGACCCAGAGGATTTAGAAGGTGCAGGTAACTGAAACCTAATGCAAAAGCCTCAGGTTAATCCACTTATCCGTTGTGCCAGTCGGCAGGACGAGGATGCCATGGGAAGGAAGCAGGTGGGTAGTCAGTGAAAGAGAGGCCTGCGGAGCCTGGGTTTAAGCCAGACTCGTTGCATGGCAGGTTAATTAGTAGTGTAAACTTTTCTTTCTTTGCAAATAGAAGAGTGGCAATAATGTCTGCATCATAATGTTTTTGTTAGATTTGCCACCTTTAAAAAAGTTGTCTAGGTCCAGAGGGTTAGCTCAGTGGTTCCGGCACCTGCCTTACAAGCGCAAAGGACCTGAGTTCGATCCCCGGTAACCACATATAATGCTGGGTGTGGAGACACGCCCACCAACAATCAACACCACATACCACAATGCCAGATGTGGTGGCTCACGCCTGTCATCCCAGCACTTGGGAGGCAGAGACAGTAGGATTGCTGAGTTCACGGCGGTTTGCCTGGGCACCATAGTGAGCTCAGGGCCAGCCTGAACTACAAAGTGAGACCCTGTCTCCAAAAAGCAAGAAAAAATAAGTTGTCTAATTGTAAAGCACCATGTAATGCTGGTTAACCCTGAGCTTTGTATTTGTGACTGGGGACCTATCCGGTGTGTACTCGCCAGTTCTGAGTGTGAATGGTGCATCTGTGGGTTAAGCTGATGCTCCCTGCTGTCTGGACTGAAAATCACATCTGAATTATGATATTGGAAAATACATACATAATCATAGTGTACTAGTAGACTAGTACATGTTCATTTTTCTAAAATCTCATTTTATAGATTTATATGAAGTTTGCAATCAAGTGTATACAGAATGTGTCTGAATTAAACTCTACCTTTCACATTACCTCTGATTAAGAAGTTAGCAGGCTGGGAATTCAGCTCAAGTAGATTGCACCTACCTTGGAAGCACAAGGGCCTGAGTTCAATCCCGAGTACTGCAAAAAAAAAAAAAAAAAAAAAATCAAGAAATTAACAAGGGTGAGGGAGCAGTGGCTGCTGGAAAGGGAGCGGGTGTGTACCATGAGATGCCCAAATCTTTAAAGGTGATTTCTAGATTCCTCATGTCCTGGACAAAGAATTAGTCAAGACAAATGTAAACAGTAGCAAGGTTTTACATTAAAGGTAAAAAAAAAAAAAAAAAAAGAGGTTCCACAGAATGAGTTTGGGTCGAGCAAAAGTCGGGAACCTCTTCTCTCCAGGTGAGACCAGGCCACCATGGAGGTACACAGCAGCCGGAGCTCGCTGGCCACCGTGCTGGATTTCCACCTCGGAGGCGGCATGAAGTCTCCCTGGAAACCTGCTGGCGTTCTTGCGAGAAGTCCACGTGCAGGGCTTTGGGAACAGTTCCGTGCATGTCCTGGGATTTTGTAGTTAACAGGGCATTGCCTGCTTTCCTAGCTGGTCTTAGCTACCCGTCAGCCTCCTGTCTCACCCACCGGTGCTAAAGTAAAGGTAGGGAACGAAAGAATATTTGAAAAACAATGTCCACAATTTTTCTAAAATTGATGAAAGCTAAAAACTTTGATTTCCTTTACTATTATTATTATTATTTTTTTTGTTTGAGACAGGGTCTCGCTTTGTAGTCCAGGCTGGCCCTGAGCTCACTATGTAGCCCAGGCAAGCATTGAACTCAGCAATCCTCCTGCCTCTGCCTCCCGAGTGCTGGGATTACAGGCATGAGCCACCACGCCTGGCAATTATTATTTTTTTAATTCAATTCTTTATTGGTACATTTTACATACAGATCACAGTCACACTCAACATCGGGGAATTTGTACCAGTATATGACATGAGTTAATTCTCATTTTTACCCATATTCCTACCCACCCCATAATCCCCCACCCCCTATATACATGTGCTTTCTTTTTCTTTTCAAATCATATTTATTCTTTCCCCTTATGACTTTCCCCTACCACATTCCCTTGAGTATTTCCTATTTCACAAAATCTATCATACATTCTACAACTCATTTACATCTACAGGTTCTCATACCAGAGAAAAGATACAGTATTTACATATCTGTGACCTATTTATTTCACTTATTAAGGCTTTGATTTCTTACGTTCTCTATTGTATGTATTGTGTGTACTGTTATCAAGAGATAAAGTACTAATCTGTACCAGTTTTGTAAATTGTAAAACAGTTGCAGATCAACTATTAAGAAGTTAAAGGAAATAGCATATAAACAAGTAGTCAGGACAGAATGGAATTCTAAATATGTGCAGCCCAAGGAAGATTAAAAAAAAACAAATAATAAAAGGCAGACGATAAAAATAGGGAAAACATACAATAAAATGGTAAGTGTAAGCCACACCATAGTAGTAGTTACGCCAAATACAACTTTCCCATATGATACAGCTGAAAGAAAGATCGTCAGACTGATGGAGCAAAAAGACTCGATTATGAGCTGTTCCGAAGAGTTTTTTTTTTTTTTTTGAAACAGGGTCTCGATTTGTAGTTCAGGCTGGCCCTGAGTTCACTATGTAGCCCAGGCAAGCCTGGAACTCAGCAGTCCTCCCATCTCTGCCTCTTGAGTGCTGGGATTACAGGCGTGAGCCACCACACCCGGCACTGTGGTATGCGGTATTGATTGCTGGTGGGCGTGAGTCACCATGTCCAGCATTGTATGTGGTTGCCGGGGATCAAACTCAGGACCTTGTGCTTATGAGGCAGGTGCTGGAACCTCTGAGCTAAATGTCCAGCCCTTGTTTTGCTTTTTGAGACAGGGTCTCCTTTGTAGTTTAGGCTGGCCCTGAGCTCACTGTGTAGCCCAGGCAAATCTCCAATTCGGCAATCCTCCTGCCTCTGCCTCCCGAGTGCTGGGCTGACAGCTTTGGGTCACCATGGTGCCAGGAATCGAACTTGGGACCTTGTGCTTTTGAGGCAGACACTGGCACCACTGAGCTAAATCCCCAGCCCAAGCCATGAAGTATTTAAGGACAGAATAAACCAAATACATGGTGACTTTGTGTACCAGACATGAGTGAGAAAAGTGAAGATTTAAATAATTTGAGAGACATAGAATGTTCATGAAGCAGAAGAGGCAGAAGTTATCATTTCTCTCTGAATGTTACATAGATTCAGTGAGCTTTTAGTTAAAATTCCAGGAACCTTCTTGGATAAGTAACTAGTAGTTTGAATTTTCATGGACATGAGGACCCCTTCAGGCACAGGTGACTTCAAGCTTGCGTGGCAGACTTACTGCTTAGTTCCTGTCTAATCACACCAGGAAAGAGAAGCAGAGGCAGAGGGTGGGAAAGGAACATGGTGACAGCCTGCCCCCCTTTCTTGCCCGGCCTCTGCCCATGGGGTACACGGATAGAGGAGGACCTTGGAGGGAGGGAAGAAGTCATGGCTTCTTGGGTCTCCAGAGATTTCACTCTTGTCTCCTCCCGTCAATCACCTGAGACCTGAAGGAAGTGGCGGGGAGGTGATGTGGGAACAGCACGTCTGCACAGCCTCTCACCCTGGCCTGGCCAGAGAAGCCAGCATCCGGGTCAGCATCCAGGACACCTGAGGCTCTGTGCCCTACTCGGGCGCTGTCCCTCTTGCCTTCTCACCATAGGAGGGGAAGCTTCAGGTCATCTTGGTCATGGTTTTATTAACAAATATTATTTTAGGAAAAACTGCATGAGGTGTTATTTTCTGCCACTAAAAACATAAACCAACAGCTTGATTGCTATAGCCTGAGTAGATGTCTATTTGTTTTACAGTTTAAGCCTCACTAACTGAGTTAATAAGCCAGCCGAAAGCAGTTTCAGATACTTCCATGTACTGCAAATGATCAATCTTTGTTGTTTCTAAAATGAAATTGAAACAAAATATTTAAATGGCATTATTTAAATTTGATTATATTTGATTGCTGCAAAATGGAAGATAAAATGCCAGAACTTAGAGTTTATCCTTTAATTATCTGTTTTTAAAATAGAGCTGCCTAACTAAGTGCCTCGATTCATGAGCAATTAACTTTGCTTTGGAAATGAAAAAATGTCATTTTCCTAGTTAATTTACATTATATTTGGTTTTAAATAATAAAGGTCACTTCTGAATAATGACTTTACTATGTACCAAGTTAATATTTGATAGTTTAAAATGGAAATTTTATTTTAGATTCTTAAGCTATAAGGGACATTACAAGTAGCTTTTATATTAAAAAATGTAGATGTACATGAGTAGACATATGTAATCACTAAAAATGGTTGGTCAGGAAAGCCATGGAAGCATTCGTTTTTCTCAGATCTATTTCAGGCATGTGCATTTTGTACGGTATTTACATTTACCTTAACCTTTGCTGTGAGGTTTGTAATTTTTGGTACAGGCAGCTGTGCAATGCTTTTTCTCTTAGAGAAGACATTCTTTTATACTCTACAGAGCTGCCATCCCTGAGATTACACATTGGGGCAGCAAATTAAGAGCTAGTGAACAGTGCTTGATGTCATTGTGTTTCCTGATAAATAGCACACAACGTGTCACCTTTGGGGAATAGTTTAAATTGAAAGTGTTAAAATTTCTTTTAAAAAGGAATAAAAACTGATTATCCCTCCTGGATTGTTTTCAACATGAAACTTGTTTTCTTAAGCTAAGCTTATAGTTATGTTTACTATTCTAACGATTAATACCAACCCAATATTTAGTTTACTCTATGCTGAGGAATGTAAACATACTAGTTTATTTTTCATGATTTTAAAAGATTATCACATCAAAAATTCCAAATCCGTTACCCAAGTGGAATTTGTGGAATGCCTATATAAACCCTGTTCCAAACCTAAATTGAAACCTTATGTCAACTTTCGGGTGCCAGTGTTAAGCATTTTTCATCCCAGTTTGTAAACATAAGATTCGGTTGACTTTTGAATCTGTGTGGCAGGTCCGGGGATTAATTCTACCACCCCCAGTTCTTCGTGCCTAAAAGTAAAAGGTATTTTACTCCCACAGCAAAGATACAGAAACTTAGCCTTAGAACCTTTCCAAGATAACAGGTCATGAAGGGAATGTTGTCCTAGACTTACTGATAGTTGCATTCTACTGCTAGGATTTTGTTAGTTTAGAGGAATGCTGCCAATTAAGGAAACCATCTCACAGAATAAGCATAGTGCATCACTGGCACATAGATGGGCACCCCTGTGGGCAGTTCTTGATGTGTGTTAACTGAAAGATGTTGGTCAGTTTGCTGTTTTAGATAACCTTCCCCATCCTGTGCCCGTACCCAGTCTTTGCTAGTTGCTATTCCTGCCATTTTGGAGAGGGCCCTCCCTGTCCAGATCCCCTGTCCTCAGAAGGACATAACCTGGCTGCCTCTCATACTCCCCTACGTAGGTCTTTCTTACCTGATACCTGATACTTGAGCCCCATACCCAGAAATTCAGGGAATCGCCACAGCCTTGGGTACATCATCCAGAGCCAGCCTTCTTTAAATGTGCCACCTCTCCTGTCTGATTTCTGTAATAGGCTTACATGCTTAAGATGACCTGTATTTACTTCATTAGCATTCTTTCCATTCATTTGCTTATGGATGAATCTTTTGTATGCCAGAGGACATTAGTTTTATGTCCACTTTAATTGGTTGGAAATGTAATCATTTACAGTAGAGCTCTAGCCATGTGCTCCTTTCCTGTTGGAAAAGCCTGATTCTTTGCATCCTCTTAAACATGGGACAGTGGCTGGCAAATGGAATAAGTCCTTAATCACTTGTAGTACAAGGCTGCAAAGCCTGTTAGGTACCAACTTGCTTTTCAGTTTGTGTTTCCAAAACATTTTTGTAAAATCTTGGAAAACTTAATCATTCTAAGCAGTGAAAAAAAAACTCATTTAAGGAATTGTTGTTACAAATGGTACATGACAGGCTACTTGGACACAAGCTTTGTGGGAGAAGAAGGCTGTATCTGTTACAGATAAAAGCTGAAATCTTGAATGCTATCAGCAGCTAGCCAGGAAAGAAACTAGGTTTTATAGGTTTTGAGAAGGAGGATATAATCTGGAGGGGGATGTTTATGACTTAGGGTCCAAGGACAGTCAGCACAGGTGTGCATATAATCCTGGACTCTGGGGCTGGGAAGATTGTTTATGACCATCTGTTCTGTTTGTTGAGCCTGGTTTTTGTTTTTTTGCTTTTTTGCTAAGAATGGCCTATTTGCTGCAAAGGTCTCATTCAGACCAGAAAGGGCAATTGTGTAAGAAATATTTCCTAACGAGTGATGGGCTCTGGTGTACTTTCTAAAATTAAAAATGATGTATTTGATTTAAAGGAAAAGATTTTAAAATGAAAGCCCTTGTCCCAACAGTTTAGAATCAGAAAAGTTTGCCCATTCATTTTAAATAATAGATAATGTGGTTACAGCCCAATGTAAAAACCAGAAATTCTTCCACATTAGAATTTTAGCATAAATGACTGTCTCTTTGCTGTGGGGTTTCACAGTACTTTCATTCTGTCTTAGGCAAGTGTGTGTTATATCCCCTGCTGGTGACACCTGCTCATCTTCAGTCACAGGCACTTCCCCTGCTCTTTGTTTCTGCGTCAGAGCTTCTTGCTGATGCTCTCCGCCCTGTGGAGTTAGGACTCTGAGCATCACACTGGGAGAACTGTCATGACGGACAGACAGGAGAGCTGTGGTGATGGCTGTATGTGAACACCCCGCCTGCCGTGCCTGCCTCAGCCCTGGGCCTCTCTGAGCGGTGGTCATGGCTCCGCCTCAAGAGGCAGTTGTAGAAGCTACATGAGTTTGTGAGTTCTTAAAACTAGGCCTGGTGTGTAATAGGCCCGAGTGTGATACATGACCATAGCTTGGTGTCTTGGGCTTCTTTCCTAGTCATCATTATTTCCACATAACTGTGCCTTGATCGTAGCAGATGTTTTTAAAAATGACTTCTGCTTTTTTCTCAGATAAATAGACTAAATAGAAACTATTAATTGGTAGATTTCCTCAACTTTCATAGCTCAACAAGACATGAACTTTCTAATGATAGGATGTTGAGAAAATATCTAATACCTTACTGCATGAAGTCTTCCTCGGCACCTGCTAGGGATTGGTTTACAGCCCCTCTCACTCCATGGACACCAAACTCGGGGACGCTTCGTCTCTTACACCATGTGGCACATTTGCATTTAACTTCCATATATCTTCCCTTATCCTTTATGTTATCTACATACTTACAGGACTTGAGGGAGTGCAGATGCTGTGCAGATAATTAATATATTAGTTAGAGAAAAAAGATAAAGAAGAAAGTGTACATATTCAGCAGAGATGCATTGTTTTTGAGCCATGGACATGGAACCTGTGGATGTAGAGAACCAGCTTAAATATTCACAATACTTTCAGTGGCAGTGTGAAGTATTCTTTGATCAGTGTGAGGACCTAGCTAGAGCTGCCGAGTGGAATGTACAAGGGCTGTGGAGTATCAGTGAGTGAAAGAATGTTCAGGAATCACGGGAGTAAACAGAAACTTGCTTCCGTCCTGGCATGCACCCCACATTTGGCTCCCTTTTCCTTTTTTCTTTTACAGGCTCTTTGGGAGCTTATATCAGTGGAAACCACAGCTTCTGGCTTTTATAATGAATATTTGATCAGCCCTGGTTGACTTGTCTTTACCATTCTGCAGTGGCTCCTCTCAGAAACACAGCTCCTTTGTAAGTAGTACAGACCCTACCGGAGTCTCTCTCCTGTGACAGTCTCATCCTCGGGAACACAGGCCAGCATAAGTGTCACACCAGCGGCCTCTGTGTCGTGGAAGGGCCCGTGAGAGGAGGCAGCCTTCTTCACTAGAAGGGGGTGGGTTTCCAAGTAGGACAATAGAGACTGTGTCCCTGCACACGGAGTGTCGGGAGGTCCCTGCTGCTGTTGTAGAGCTCTACTGTTGCACCGAGGGGCAGGCCAAGAGGGGCTTGGGTGACCTCATGGGACATTCACAGTGGCCAGAGAGTTCTGTCGTCCTCATTTCTCCAGTAACCAGCAGCCTCTGCGCTGGACTTGTAGGACGCGACCCTCTGTGCCACGCAGCAGTGGCTCCTGACTGTTCACTGTCCTGAGGGAGGTTGCCACTCTGTCCACGAGTGGTCTCTTCTCTTGGTGTGGCCTCTGCCTCCCTTTGCAGCAGGTGGAGGGGTGTGAGGAGTTCTCCAGAGTGGAGACCCACATCTCTGACTGTGTGCAAGGGGACAGAGAGCCCTTGGGCACAGGGTCAGCACAGGTGACCGTCCCGCCCAGCAGAGGCTTGCTGTGGGAGCGGCCGTCCGTCTGCTGTCGGATGAAGAAGGGCATCAGGGATTCCGCCAGCTTTGGAAACTTGAAATTTTCTCATTATGAGTTTTAAATATAGGTGATGTTTTTCAGAGTGAAGAAAGCACGATCTGTCATCAACATTTTTAAAAATTAGTTGCTTCAACAGAAAAAGCGGGAAATTCAGATTACTGAGTTGTCACAGCTATGTAGCAGTGGCAGAGATACTCTGCAGTGATTGAGCGTCGAGCACTAGGGAAATACACGTCATTAGCTGGTTGCCTGGCGGCTTCCGGGGGCCGCGGTGCGCTTGGAAATGGTGAGGAGCACTTCTCCTCACCCACAGACCGAGACCTGGAGCTGGGCGATGCCTGAATGAGTAACGTACTTGCTCCGTTTCACAGTGGTCTGTAGGGCTCTCTGTAGAAAGGTTCGATTTGACTGTGATATTTAAAAGTAATTTTCAGGCAGTGAGAAAACTGGCACATTGTGACAAGCTAGAACCGGGGTGTCCTGAGAAGTGGGTGAGGCGCGTGTGTGTATCTGTGGGAGCCTGTGGCCACGCAGCTGGGAGTCGCACCTCTAGCCTGGTGGCTTCTCTCTCCTTCTGCGTTTGTCTCAGAGGCCTCTCTCTTTTAATTTCTTGGACCTCAAACTGTCTCTCTCACCATATGTAAAAACTAACAAAAATGGATCAAAGCCCTAAAAATAGAAACTTCTATAATAAAGCTTAGGGGAAAACATCTTTATAATTTTGAATGAGAAAATAGCTCTGTGTTTTTTATACAAGATATAAAAACATGATCCAGTGGGAAGCACCATGGATATAACAGCCAGCGCCGCCCCCGAGTACTTCATGCCCACATATCCAACCAACCTCAGACCAGAATTATTTAAAAGTAAAATGATCCTGTTCTGAGCAAACGCAGGCTGTTTTTCTTGTCATTGTTTTAAAAGCATCATACTATAAAGAGCTGTTTTATTTTACAAGAAATATTGAGATGATTCTAAGTATATAGGAAGATGTGCCTAGGTTTTATGTACCTACCACATCAGTTTGCAGGATGGCTCGACATCATGAAAAAACTGAAAAGCCAGGCCCCAGACCGGGAGAAAACGTGTGCAAGTCCTTTATCTACTGGAGGAATTGTGTCTGTAATATATAAAGAACTCGAAAAATTCAGTAGTAACAACCTAAAAATCTAGTAGAAAAATAGTGCAGAGATTAAAGCCAGTTCCCTGCAGAAGACCTGAGGATGACAAGCATATAAAAAGATACCAGCATCATTAGTCATGGGGAGGATACAGATTACAGGCACAGTGAACACCACCAAACGTCCATGAGGTTGGCTAACATTTCAGAGGCTTACTAACTGTTGCCATGATGCAAGGCATCTGTATTTTTAGCCACTGCACGTAGAATGTAAAATGGTACAAACAATTTAGGAAACAGCATGGCATTTCCTTACAGAGTTAAACAAACACCTACCATGTAAGCCATATGGTGGACAACTGGTAGATGTGATAGCAGTTTGTATAATTCTAACACATTTATTTTTACAACGCAGAGCAATCTTCCCTTTTTTTCTCCTCCTTCATATAGATACCCTGTAACCCATTCAGCCTGTTTTCTACTGGTAAACATTTAACTTGTTTTCCTTCTTTTGTCATTTAATGTGACAGTGGAAAATATCTTACATATGTCATTTCACGTTTTCACTCGTTAGTCTGTATAGATTTCTAGAATGCAGTAGCTGATTCTAGATATGCTAAGGTGCCCCCAACCCCCACATGGAAACACACTGTTCCCCATCAGCCTCTGCCTGGAGATATTGGGAAAGTTGCTACTCTGCTGATGAGCAGGGCCATTTGCATCTGTGTAACTTACACTTCTCTTTATTAGCAAAGTTGGTAGTTCCCATGTTTAAGGGGTAGACAGATTTTTAATTATCTGTTCATAGTATCTACCCTTGTCTTACTTTAAATTTTTAGTTTGTTGTATTTTAAGACTTTGTTTTCAATCTGTATATTTCTATTTGCAAATATTTTTTTTCCTCTTCTCCTTTACTTTTTTTTTTAACCTTTGCTTCTTTTGTTTCAGAAGACTTTCTTATAATGCACTGCTCTCTTTGATTACCTATGTATGTCATTAGGTGGGGTGTACCAACCAGGTTTGGACCTACTGAGCCCACTCTCTGCAGGTGGTTGCCAGCTTGGCTGGTACGAGAAGGCCCCAGGGACAGCCAGATGACTTGCCTTGGCCCACATGCCCTCTGCCTGCAGGCTAGTGCAGGTATGTGCTTGCCTGGGGCAAGAGGACATTGCCCTGTATCTGTAGACCGTCAAGTACTGGTGACACCTGTTCTCTGCATCCGGAGCCTGACTCTGTCTGAATTGGCATAGGAGGAGTTGGCAGATATTGCTGATATTGTTAAACCAGCTCCATTCCCAGTGATACTTTAAATCCAGTGGTGCTGTATCACTGAACTACTTTTTATACATTTTGAAATAAAGCCTTGTTAACATTGCCCAGGTGCAACTTGAACTTAAAAATCATTTTGGCTTAGCCTCTCAAGTGCTGGGATCACCCATGCCACCGTATCCAGCATTCGTTCATATTTTTCTTTTTTGAGGCAGGGTCTTGCTTATGGTTCAGGCTGGCCCTGAGCTCACTGTGTAACCCAGGCAAGCCACGAACTCACAGCAATCCTCCTGCCTTTGCCTCTTGACTGCTGAGATTACAGGCACGAGCCTGCACGCCTAGCATTGTGGTGTGTGGTTACTGGGGATTGAACTTGGGACCTTGTGCTTGCAAGGCAGGTACCAGAACCACTGCTAAATCCCTGGCACCAGACTTCATTCTTTTTATTTTTTTAAATTGAATTCTTTATTGGTACTTTTTTTTTTTTTTTGCGGTACCAGAGATCAAACTCGGGCTCTTCCGCTTCCAAGGTAGGTGCAGTACCACTTGAACTAAAGCCCTGGCCCTTATTGGTACATTGTATATACAGCTCACAATAACACTCAACATTGGGAAATTGGTACCAGTATATGACAGAAATTAATTCTCATTTTTACCTATATCCCTACCTACCCACAACCTCCCACCCCTTATATATATGCTATTTCTTTTTCTTTCCAAATCATATTTATTCTTTCCCCCTCAATACGTTCCCCACCACATTCCCTTTGAATATTTCCTATTTTACAAAATCTATCATACATTCTAGACCTCATTTACATCTACAAGTTCTCATTCTTTTTAAATAACTTTGTTTGCATTTGTATAATGCCTTTTTCATAGAGCTTTTTCTCCCCTTTTCTTACTTATAAACTTTTAGTACACATAATTACCTGTTTTTACTTTATTAACACTGTGTCTTCCTCCTTTTCCCCTCTTTACTCTTTGTTACAATCCCATACTTTACAGAACTAATACAATACCAAATATGTTTCTAAGATTCAAGGCTTCCTAAAAGTGTAGTTTCCATTTCTTCTTGCACTCCAGTGGAAGAAAGTAGTAAGAGTGGTTCAGAGAGAGAGCACTGCTAGTCCAAACCTTGTTACATGTCCTGACTACAGCTGTGTTGCAGCCTTTGAAAACCCTCCTACATGGGCGGGGGGGTGGGGGCAACCTGTGGCCCTCAGACTCCTGTATGGACCGACACAGGGCCTAACCGGATTGCAGACTGGCCAGTGCAGCAGCTGCTGGCTCACATTTACAGAGACAGACCTTATCAAAATGTCTGTTCTCTTCTTGGCTTTATGCAAACTTGCTTATTTTTATGTTTCTGTTTCAAGAGAATACATTTCATAATTACTTGAGAAATATGCTAAAAATGTTTTTTAAAAAGGAGAAAATAACAGTTTTCTTTGTAGTATTTTTCTTCCCCAAACAGATACCTTTTCAGCCTTAAATTTCATATGGCTTACTATCATTGTAGATATACTGTCAAAGTCAAAATGATAATAGTTTTATGGAATGAGCTCTCTCAGATGGCAAGCGTTTCAGTGCTGCTAGGTGGACGAGCAGAAATCCTTCTTAAAAGTCTGGTTTGTAGCCAGGCATGGTGGCTCACGCCTGTAATCCCAGCACTTGAGAGGCAGAGACAGGAGGATTGCTGAGTTCAAGGCTTGCCTGGGCTACATAGTGAGCTCAGGGCCAGCCTGAACTACAAAGCGAGACCCTGTCTCAAAAAAAAAAAAAAAGTCTGGTTTGTGAAACACCACAGACCAGTGACATTCTTGACTCTTCCCTGTGGAAAGGAGGAAGCGTGAGGAGAATGTGTGAGGAAGGACCCTAGGCAGAAGAGGCCGGCATGGCAAGCGCGGAGAGGGATGGCTGCCCCTCTTAAACAGCAAGGGGTTCTCCTGCCTCTCAGCCCGGTACCCACGAGCTGAGGGAGGGGCGACAAGGTCCATCTGAGGAGCGGGGAGGGTGTGTGTTCGCGGCAGTGGGGCAGGAGATCCTCCGCTGAGTTGAAAGCCTGTCAGGCCGCACAGGAGAGGCAGGTCTCACGTGGAGCCTGTGGTGCCCGGGAGCAGCCTGCTGCGGGGTGAGAGTGAGCTGCCGGCCGGCCGCTCTAGAACTCAGGCCCTTGATGGAGCCGGGGTGACTGTCCGTGGTGTGTTGTGCCGCCCGGAAGTAGGATCAGGAAAGGCAGCGGGTGGAGTTTGCCGGTGGTGTGCACCGGAGAGGAGGGGAATGGAGGCTCCAAGGTAAGGTTAAAGGCCCCAGTAAAACCTTACGGAGAAGGAGTAAAACCGAGACCAGGCAAAAGGCCTGTTAGGGGCTGAGGCAGTTGCACTGTGAGAAAACTGAGCCCACCAGGGCTTGCAGGAGGGACTGGCACCGTCGTGTGAGAGAACTCCAGGGGTAGAGCTGCCCGGCTCGGGCCCAGGGCAGTGGCCATGCTGCCAGGCTCTTGCACATTCGTCCTCCTCTTCAGGCGCTTTCCCTCCATAGACCTTTGTCTGCTGCTTCTAAGACTCGACGGTGCTGTGAGTCAGGAACACAGCAGAAGTTTCCTTTGTGAAGCAGCTGTCTTCCATTCCTGTTTCTTCCTGTTTATTTGATTAGCTTGTGTCTTCTTCCTGTGCATTATTAGTGTGCATGCGTGTGTGTGTGTGTGTTACTAGATGTTGAATCCAGGGAGCACTAAGATATGTACATCCACCCCTCACTCTTAATGTCCTTTGAGTCAGGGCTTTGCTAAGTGCCCAGTCTGGCCCCGAACTTGGTGTCCTCCTGCTTCAGCCTCCAAAGGAGCTGGGATCACAGGCATGTCTGTACTTGCACCTGGCTGCCTCTAGCATGATTTCTGTCTTCAGTAGTATATACTTTTTATGCTACTTCTAAGCCAGTTGTTCCATGATGGTGTTTTCTTGGTGTTTTCATCACTCTCAATTTCACTTTTCGTTGCAGTCCCTTGGCTTGTCATCTCCTGTGTGAGCTGGACGTTTTGGTTTCGTGACTCTCTTGTCTCATATCAAACACACTTATGGGAGCCCTTCACTGACGCCATCCGGTTTCTTTAATACAGGACGGTGTCTCTGACAGGTCTGGCCTTTGCCTTCCTCGGTGGGTGGCTTATTTCGTTTGCCTTGCGGAGTGGCGGAGAGTGGTGTGTTGTTGTATAATTAATTATGGCATATTTTCTGTCTCTCCTACACGTTTTCTATCCTGAGTCTTGACCAGGACCATTGCTCTGTAACAGGATAGTTGGGCTTTGGGCCAAGGGCTCAGTGTTGCTTAAGTTTTGTTTCTTCATGTTTTCTGGGAGAACGGGAGTGGAGGAGGCAAGGCTTGCTGTGTGAAGCTGAGGTAGTCCGTGACGCAGCCCCACAAGCACGCTCTGCTAGCTGCCAGCCCCAGAAGGTGGCCCGGTGCTCATGGGTCCTGTGGCCGTGCTCCCCCATTTTTCACACTGTTCACGCTGTGGCTGGCTTTAGCCAGGAAGTGGGTGCGGTAGGTGAATACACATATGTGTCTGAGAGTGCAGCGGCGCTCCATGGTACACTGTGCTGTGAGGGAGCAGCAGCCAGAGCGGCAGTCTCTGGCCATGGCTTCTGCTTCCTGTGTGGAGAGTCACGTGGTCTTTGTAGTGTGGTGGGCAGAGGCAGTAAGGTGCTGCCCGGGCACCCCGTGGCCGTGGGTTCGCGCCTCAGCATGGTCAGGTCAGGCATGTCTTCCCTGGGCTCCTCACTCAAGCCCTTGTTCTGTTCAGTTATCTCAGTTCCACTGAGCTTGTTTCATTGCCTTTCTTTTTATCAAACCTTTTCCTTATAGTTGGGTGATTCATAATTAGGTAATTGTATTATTTTCCATCTCTTTTCTCCAGTTTTCCTCTTAGCAGATAAAAAGCAATATAGTCGTCTCCCAGTGCTGACAGGAAGAGGGAATATTTTTCCAAAAAAGTATTTTAATTTGTAAACATCTCATTGGGCTCCTTCCCTTCCATTTTTGGTGGTAACAGTGCCGCTTCTGAAGATTTTGGCCGTTGCCATCTTTGCCCACAAGGCTGCCAGGGGATGGGGCTCTGTGGCCCAGTCTGCCCTGGAAACCCAGCCCCACTCCAACCTGATCATGCCGCACTGTTTGCTGCTTCTCGAGTTACTGTGCTTTCTTCTCTCCATTTCCCCTCACTGGGTTTTCAGCTAACATTTTTAAAAACATTTAAAGAGAGTCTTGAAAGTGAGAGCTCAGTGCTACACTAGAAAGATCTTCAATGTACGTCTTAAATTTATAATAGTATGTTGTAGTTTCATTATTTATAGAGTTTTCATTTGAGAAACTGACAGTTTGACGTGATTTCCATCCCTGCGTCTCTAACAGCTTTTTGGAGAAACACTGGTAAATCCACAGCTCGACCTAAGCTGGGTTTTCTGTAGCGATGGTGATGGACTTGGACTGTTCTTTCCTGTCATGTCCAGAACCTGGCTTCACAGGTCCTCCTGGAGCACGGAGGGGACAGGTGTCGCCCTCCAAGAGCCATGGCAGTGAGTAAGGGGAACCAGCGGCCTGGCTTGCCACTCCCTTACCCACCTGCTCTGCTTGAGAGACATGGGAGGGAAGAAAAAGGTGTCAACATCTAGACGGCTTAATTTCAAGTGTAATTTACCTCTAACTGTGTCTTAAAGAAGTTTGCAATATCAGAGTCTAAACACTACATTAGACATACTTATTAAACCTACAGTCCAAGTTTCTATTTATGAGCAAACTCAGTAACCAGGTCGCCTGCAGGTGGCCAGTGTCGTGAAGTGGTAGGAGTTATT
>PVIC010026706.1:0-24354 GCA_004025085.1 Thryonomys swinderianus
TCTGTGATCTATTGATTTCACTTATTAGTATATCCTCCAGGTGTCTCCATTTGCACCTAAATGGATCGATCTTATCATTCTTTATGGCAGAGTAATACTATACTCCCACAACTACTATATATATTCAATGCAATTCCAATTGAAATTCCAATGGTATACTTCACAGAGCTAGAGAAAATAATACAAAAAATTCATCTGGAAACACAAGAAACCTAGAATAGCAAAAGCAATTCTAAGCAACCATGACATGGCAGGGGGTATTACAATCCCCAATTTAAAACTCTACTATAAAGCCGCTGTGATAAAAACTGCATGGTACTGGCAAAGTAACAGACCCGAAGACCAGTGGAACAGATTAGAAGACCCAGAAACAACTCCAGATACACTAAGCCACCTTATCTTTGACAAAGGAGCCAAACATCCCCAATGGAAGAAAGACAGCCTCTTTAACAAATGTTGCTGGAAAAACAGGGCTTTAGCCTGCCAAAAGCTAAAGTTAGACCTATCTCTTTCACCATGCACAAAACTAAACACAGTGGATACGAGACTTAAACATCAAAACAGAAACAATAAGCCTGCTGGAAAACAGGCTAGGTAAAGCTCTTGGAGACATTGGCTTAGGCAGAGACTTTATGAATAAAACCTCTATAGCACAAGAACTAGCAGAAAGAATCAACAAATGGGATCTCATTCTCATGAATACATTTTTAAATCAAATTTTCTAATTATCTTTTGATATTCTGTGTAAAGTGCATATATATTTGCATACATGTGTGTATGTAATTTATATTGTCCCTAATATACATAGAAACATATACCTATTAAATATTAAATTTCTCATACAATCACCATATGATAGGGTTGTCATTGCTGCCATCTTTTTTTTTTTTTTGAGACAAGGTCTTGCTTTGTATTTTAGGCTGGCCCTGAGCTCACTATGTAGCCCAGGCAAGCCTGTAACTCAGCAATCCTCCTGCCTCTGCCTCCCGAGTGCTGGGATGACAGGTGTGAGCCACCATGCCCAGCACTGTGGTATGTGGTATTGATTGCTGGTGGGTGTGAGTTACCATGCCCAGCATTGTATGTGGTTACCAGTGATTGAACTCAGGACCTTGCACTTGCGAGGCAGGCACCAGAACCACTGAGCTAAATCTCCGGCCCTGCCATCTTTTAACAGAACAAGAAATTGGGCTCAGTTTTCATGTTAGAGCAGCAGTATTATGAGTGGGTTGTCTTCTTTTTATTGTTTTCTACTCATGGTACTGAATGTTTTTATGCAACTTTTGTTGTAATATTTTCTAGAAAGAAAATAGAATAATGAGCTTTGCCCTGAAATAAATAACAGAACCAGTTCATTTTAAATTCTGCAATTAGAAATGAAAACAGAAGAATGTGACAGTCTCCTTATTCCATTGCTCTGGTGGAAAATGCCTCCCACTAAATTCTTTTTGGCCATGGAGTTCCTCTACTCTTTATGTCCTGGTTTTGAGATAGCATGATCTATTCACCCCTCTTTGTGTATTTTTCCATAATTACTGATGACAGTGACTGAGAATCTCTGTTGATCATTAACTGGATAAAATAAATCAGTCTGAGCCACCTCTTTGTCTGAAATTGTGCCACAGTTGGGGTGTAAAATGAAGATGGAAAGTTCTTATAGTTATAGTTCTTATAGTTCTACCTTGGTTGGCTCCCACCCCTTTAAAACTGTTAATGCAAGCCAGCTCAGCGCATCACAGAAAAAAAAAAACTTGAAAACTTATTTAAATGATTGACCTACTTCTGGGCTCTCTGTTGTTGCAAATTGCAAGAATATACTGTGTGCATTTTCTGATAATTTGATACTATTACCTTAAAATGGGCTGGTTCCACCTCCCCCTTCCCTCCTCTGTTCAGATGGAATATCTGACCTTTTCCCTTGGCAAGCTGCTTCGCTTTTCCAGGTAACTGATAATGATTTGATACCCTGGATGATAATCAATATGTAGAAGCTGTCTTTATTGATTTGAATAAAACCACCAATTATGCTTATTTTGAGGAGAGCTCAGTGGGATTAGATGCGATTACATGGCAATGGGGTGTGAGTCCATCAGCACCCACAGGCTGCTATGAGGCTGCTGAATTATTACAGAAGGAACCATAGCCAGCTGCCCACTCCGTGGACTCTATCTTCATACTTGACAAGGAAGGAACTCTGAGTTGTCTACCTAGCCATGCACTATTCAGACAACAGAGACTTACTGCTGTGTGAGTCTGTCTCCAAGATACCAAAGACAGAACGGCTTGAGGAGAAGCAGTGGCTCACATGAATCTTATTTACACCAACCTCTGCTATGCCATTTACCCAGAAACCAGAGAGGTAATATTTCCAAAACAATATGAATTTCAGGCACATCGGTAAGAACATCAGGAAACTGAGCCAGGGATTTAGCACAAGTGGTACTAATTCTACCTAGGAAGTACAAGAGCCTGAGTTCAATCCCTGATACTGCAAAAAACAAAAACAAAAACAAGAATGTCAGAAAGCAAAGGGAATGCAGCAGGTTTTAGCACAGGCAGACATCTTGACTGGGACAATCTTCTCCATCATCTGATAGTCACAGCTTCCCTGCTGCCTCCTCTAAGATTTTGTCATCTTTTCTGGAAAGCATGCCTACATTCCAGTGATTAGGAACATGGACTTTGGTACTAGCCTGCTACTTTTCAGTGAAGTGACTTCCTGCAGATGGAGTCTTTTTGTTCCCAGTCTGTAAAATAGTGACAGTAATAAAGTACTTAGAAATACGCTTGGCCTCCATCCCTGGCCTTCCGTTCACACTAAAAAGGTATCAGAGTTGGAGTCCAAGTGTTCCTTACCCTTACTAGCTGTGTAGCCTATACCTACAGATCTTCACTGGCAGCAGTCCTGTAATTTAGCAGATGTGTAACTACAGACCGTGGAAAATGCTTTTGCTGCTAATTTTTCCTCTCTCAATCATTTCTGAGGAACACAGAGTAAGGACCTCAGAAACGGAAGAACATATACTTCTTCCAGCCACTGAGAGTTAGAAAGCACAATGCAGTTATAATAGTGATACCAACCAGCCATCATGCTCTACACATAGATTCCTGCATCCATCAACTCACTCAGGAAGGATTTATTGAGCACATAACAAAGGAAGAACAATTCTGAGTCCTGGAGTATATCCCTAAACAAACAAAGACAAAACAAGACAAAAAAAACAGGTGTCCTCTAAAGCAGGAAAACATAATGAACCTAAACATAAATAGAACAAGATAATCTGATGTTCAATATATTTTTCATTGCTTGTACTTTTGAATTAATATGTGCACTTTGATACCCTTCTTTTATTAGCTACTTTTTCTCTACTTCTTATAATGCTAGACACAATTTATGCTCTCCATAGTTTGGATAAAAGGAGACACAGTCTGGGAACCAGCCATCAGCTGATTTGTTCAGTTGGTGATTACTCTGAAGAGAATCTTCAGGCCTTCATACATGTAGGACTCTGAACCCCTTCTTAGCAGTGTTTGAAATTTACAGCAAATCAAGCCCAAATCCTTTCCTGGGCCCTTTACAATGGCAGGAAAACCAGAGCTCTGACTAGATCCATAACTCTGAATTGTGTATGCACCAGGATGTGCATTAAACTCATGCTGTCCAAAAACCAGCATGGAAATCCTTCTGAAACCTCCTTTTTTTGCTTCCTTTGTTTTTCAGTTTGCTTCTGAGTTATCAAAGAATATTCTTGTTGAGTTTTTTAAAAACACGAGTACAGTTTGCTTTTGGAGAGGTGCTCCTTACAAAAGCTACTAGCTTTTTCAGGACTGAACGGCAGAACAATTGGAAACTCCAAGTGTGACTTCTGGCCCCATCATTTAAGGCTGAATTCTCTCTGAGACACAGTGATGGTCTCCATTGCATAATTGAGACTCCTAGCATCCACTTAAGTCCTATTCACATGAAGAGTAGCTCAGCTTGCAGAAAAGATAGAATATGAAATAGGCTCTGTGGTGTTGTTGGAACAGGGCTCATGAGAGAGAATTTTCCTGATAATCTTCTATCTGTTCTGACACCCACCTGACATTTTGAAGGCAGAAGATAGAGGTTAGAATTATGTAGGGTGAGCACAGAGCAATAGCAATAGATATGCAAGTCTTGCTTCTCAGATATAAAACTGGTAAATGCATCACATTTTACACTGAAATTTTGTACCACTTCTGAACGTCTTGCCAAGAGCTATTCAGAAGACAGAAAGTACATTAAGATCAAGGGTCTCCAAGTCTGAGAAGAAGGGGCCCAGCTGTGGAATAGGTTAGCATTTCTGAGGAAGTTGCTTTCACATGTAGTGGATGTGTTTGTGTCCATGTTGTCACAAAAGCTGAGAAACTCATCTGTTCTGTTTTGCTTTTGTTTTACCAGCTTTGGTTGTTTGACCATCAGATTATACAATCACTCAGATTCAACATGCTACAGTTCAACTCTGCTACAAAGATAGAAAAACATAGCATTTTTAAAAATCTGTCAGTCTTTACAGAGTTGGATTCTATAATGTCTGTAGCTTCCCACAGTGTTTTCCCATCTTCACCCTGACAAAGCCAGACTGATGGGTCCTCACTAGCTGATATTTATGGCTACTGGAAAGAAAACAAGTCCCAACCCAAGTCCTGTTCTCCCTTCTCTCTATCTGCTTCCCCAGTGACATCTTTCATTCTTTTATTTATGCATTCAGTCAGTTTGAACTTCACTATAATAAATGAACTCATGCTAACCTTCTCCTGAATTTAGCTACTACCTGATGCTCGCAGCAGGCTGCTCTCTCCAAATCATATGACTATCTGCTGTATTCTCTAACCTACACTCTGGCCGCCCTCCATAATTCTAATCTCTACCTTCCCTCCACTTCAATTCTTTTTGAAATTGATTTTATTGGCATATTTTATATATGCATTATGATCATTCAACATTGAGGGTTTGTACCAGTATGTGACACATCTTGATTCTCATTTTTCCCATTCTCCTGCACTCCCTCCAACCTCCTGCCCCCTTATGCATAAGATTCTTCCATATTCTCTAACGGGATGCAACCAGAACAAGCCAGAAATCTAAAGGTAATTGTCAGTGTTTCAGGTCCCTCGTCAACCTTATGCCATTGTTTAGTAAAACTGACCCGTTCTGTCTGCTAATATCTCCTAATTCTGTGTCCTTTTCCTGTTGCCACTTTTGCTTCAACAAGTATCATTTCTTACCGGAATCATTCCAGCCTCCTGCCAGTGCTCCCTGCCTTGATATATGTCCAGTTTCAATTGATTCTGTGCAACTAAGAGTGATCTCTCTGAAACACTTGCCTGACCACATCAATCACTCTAAAATCCTTCCACTGTTCTCCATAGCCTTTAGTTCAGGCTCCTTTGTTTGGTTTATAAAGTCTTTCATAACCTGACCCTTTCCTGCCTAGCCACATCTTCCACTACCATCTACCTACTACCACACTCCAATGCTCCCCTCTCCTTTTTTTCTTTCTAATATCCATACACCTTGATTAGGACAACTTGTCTTTGTAATCAGCTTATGTATCTTCTCTCCCTACTTCTTACTTTTTAACCAGGACTGAGTTGGACAGTTATCTTTCTGGAGTATTCTCTGATTTCCTTCCTAATTAGACTGTGATTCCTCTAAAGAAAGGGTCCATTTCTTCATGATTTGAGACGACAACCCCTAGCCTTTCACCGGGTGCTTAATAAACCTCAAAGACTGAAGAGAGTTTCTACTTCAACACTACCCTCTGAGTGGCAAACACAAAGACAGCTCACTATCCTAGCCAGAAGCACTCAGAGGCCTCATGAGCAAAGTTCCCCCTGAGCCCTGAATTTTTTCAGATTCCTAAAGTAGGCAGGTAACTAGCTCTCCATTGCTTACAGTTACAAGCTAAGCAAGCTTCCTGTATTCTTCTGGAAATTTTGGACAGCAAAGAGCCTTGAATGAACATCTCACCACTTGGGATGTTCTCATTAGGTAACTGAGAACCAACAGAAATATGGGGAGAAGCAGTATTTCATAAAGATAGACTTAAGAGTAGCATATGGAATAACTATGATTGGGAAAAGCCCAGAGTCAAGGAAAACAGAGTAAGTGTTTTTGAATAGGTTGGCCCAAGTTTTCTGAGGTTTTACTATTTTTTCGCTTATTGTACATTTACTATTGTTTTGATATATTTTTAAACAGTATTATGCATTCATTCATACATGTGCCCAGTGCCAGAGAACCACATTGAGCACAATTAATTCTGTTTTATTCGTCCTGCATTGACGGGGTCTAGAACACAAGTCACATAGTTGGTATTAAACAGATATTTGTTGAAGGAAAGAACAACTTTAGATGATGAACTATTTTAGCAATAAAAAAAATCAACAATAACAACATTACTAAAGCAGTGACATTGTGGAAGCACTCTGCAGCAGGCAAGATTTTAAATACATCACATGAATTTTTCTCATTTAAATATGAAATGTCTCCCCAAAGTCTCACATGTTTCAAATTAATCCTTTTGGAAAGTGATTGAATCATGACACTAACCTCATCAATGAATCAACCCACTCATGAATTCATAGTTCAATGGGCACTTAAAAGGTGGGAGCAAGTAAAACAGTAAGAACACCACCCCCTCTCCCTCCCTCCCTCTCTCATCTGCCTAGTGTCATGAGATGAACGGGTTTCCTCCATCATACACTTCTGCCACATTTCTGCCTCAAAGCCAACTGATAATAGACTGAACCCTCTGAAACTATGAGCCAAAGAAAATTCTCCTTTTTTAAATAATTTTTAGTAATATTTGTTACAGCAATGAAAAGATCACTAATACGTCTATCAATTAATGTAATCCACATAACAACTTCATGGAATGAACATATTTCTGGCCTCACTTTACAGATGAATGAACTGAGACCTATAAGGGAAAATGATTCACTCATGGTTTCACAGAAATTAAGTAGCAGAGCTACTGATTTCTAGGCTCTTTTGCCTCCCATATACTACTTCACATCTAGAGTGGTAAGAAGCTGAGACCCTTAGCAAGTGAAGTTTTATACAGACAGCCTACTTACAAATTTCCAGATGGGAGGATTTCTCTTGTAACAACTGTTTGGAAATTGTGGTCAGTGTATGTGAAGACAGGCCACCCCGTACGCATGGGTGGCTCACCAAAGAGGCTCTGAGAAAAGGAGCAAAGGAAGTGGAGTGAGTGGGAATGTAAAGGGAAGTACAGCATTAGGCATTAGATAAAAACTTTTACAAGAGGTTTCAACACTCACAATCTATATTGTACATATCACTACTTTTATATGCTAGGTGAGAAGAGTCTCAGAGAAGAAAAATAAATTGCCTGAATTTACATCACTTAGAATTATCAAAACATGTTTGTTTGAGGACTTTGTATCTTACCCTTCTGTGTCTATCATGATGTGTGAAAATTTGGTTGGCAACATGAAAGAAGAAAATGAGGGAATATTTGTACCCTTTACCAATTAATGAGAAAGAAGACATTGGAAAGAGAATAATTTACTCTGTGTGGAAATCAATATTAGAGTTTTGTGGGAAAATGGGTTTTATTCTGTTTTTGTTTTGCTTGGAATTTTTTAATTGAGATGAAAAGCTAATTCACCACATATTTTATCAAAGCAGCAGAGCTATCCTTTGTTATAAGGAAATGCACCATGTCAAACCATTGTTATAACCAAATACATTAAAGTAGTAAATTATTTTATTATTTTTATTTTGTCTAAAATAGCTTATAAATTGTTCAGTTTTTCAAGGTTTCTCTAGCAACTGTCATCCCAATGGTATTTTGCTGTAGCTCAATGAGTTGTCTTAATATTGCTTATGTCTTACAGTGGAAAACCTAAAACAAAAATCTAAGGTTGCACAATATATGTTAAGAGGAAAGAGGTAAGTTTTAGCTTGAGTGACATAACCTTAGGCTATCCATTGATTCTCCTGATGTCTATATTTTTCAATAGGAAAAAAATGAGATTTGTAGTTTTTATTTGAATTTCAAAATAACAGTAACAATACTAATAGCAAATCTCGAGGTCTTAATGCTAAATTGGATTTGTAGTTTTAATGCTTTCCTTTCAAGTTTTCAGTTAAAGAAAATAATAATGAATTTCTCTGTGTGTGTGTGTGTGTGTGTGTGTATGTGTGTGTGTGTGTGGTACTGGGGATCAATCACAGGATGTTGTGCTTGTGAGGCAGGTGCCAGAACCACTGAGCTAAATCCCTAGCCTAATAATGAGTGTCTTTAAGATCTCATTAAGACCTCGTGGAACTGACTCCACAGGGAATATGGGTACAGTGGGCACCAGAGATGTAGCAATTTGGTCTGTAAAAAAGAGCAATGGGTCTTCATTACAAATCTCACACTCTCTTCTTCTGACTCCAAACGTGTTTGGACCAAGTAAGCCACATCCCATGCCTAACTGGTGGAGCCTACAGATATCACTCCTGGGCTCCTTCTGAGATCTAGGCTGAAGTCCTAGCCACATACTCTGGTTGCTTCACAGAGGTCCTACAATCTAAGATGTGGACTTTGGGATTCCAGGTTCTAACCACTGGTGTGTGCAACATGAAAGAAGGCCAAGTTCTCCTGAGATTTGTTCACAGTGTCTATAAAATATGAAAGAGGAAGCCTTCCTGGCCACAAGGAGAAGGAAAGAGATTATATGTGGAAAGCAGGGGCAGGGGTCACTTCTGATGACATAAGAGCATCTATAAAGGTACAGGATGATTTAATGCTGATTCTTCAGACTGGAAGTAACAGTTCTTGGCTTCATGGATATGACTGTACCAAGGAGACTTTCTTCTGTGAAACTGGGGCAAGTTGCCTTTTCAAAAAAGTGACCAAAACAAACAAACAAAAACCAAAAACACACTTAGGTTAGAGACTGCCTACAAAGAAGTGGAGTTATTTGGACATCAAATATACATGTCTTTTTGAGAAATACTTAACTAAACTTAAAAAATACATAAAGAACAAAAAGTGGTCAAATGCCCTTAAGTCATTTTAAGGATAAAATATAGTTCCTGCTTAGTATGACAATTGGTGACTGTGAAAAAAATATATGTTTGTGTGTGAACGTGTGTAATCTATTTCCAGTTAGACTGCAAGCCTTTAGAAGACAAATTATTGTACATGGGCTAAGTTGGAATCAAATAAATTCCTAATGATTAAATAAGATCTAGTCTTCATCTAACATTTTCTCTCAGATGTCACTGTTTTCCCTTTGTTTGTTTCTCTTTCATAAGAAATCCTCACTAAGCATGAAATTCTAGAGAATGGGAACCACTCCCTTATTATTACTCTCTCTTTCAATTTCCTTATGCCATAACACAACACACACTCGGATTCTCTTTCTCTCCTTATACACAAACATACACACACACACACACACTTAAATATTTTACAACAAAAGCTAAACAAACTAATCAATGAATATGTACAAAAATGTTTTTAATCTATACTATGTCCCTAAAAGCTAAGAGAATTCCTAAGAATTGCAGCTGGAACTGCAACAGCTTGAATTTCTAATTATGAATTAAAACATCAGAGAAAATGATCATGAAAATTATAATACAGTTAGTTTGTTGAAATTAAACAGAATTATATCTGTGTTGACTCTTTCCTACCTCTAGGTACACTTACATATTTTTTTTCTTTCATACAAATAAGTGTAAATTGGGCACTTTTTTTTTTTTTACTGTGAGTAAGACAGCATAGGGTCAATCAAGTGTCTACTCTTAACAATCCTGAAAGAGGAAGGAAAGACAATATACTTGGTGGTAAGTACTGAGCATACAAATACTAGACAGTGTATTCCAGTTCTGCTTTCTTGCTGTGTACCCTCAGATAAGTCATTCTTGAGCTTCATTTCCTCCTCTGTAAAAGTGGGATAATAGTACCTTCCAGGTTTTCATGGTACTAACATAAAATCATAATAGTGATATTCAAACTATAAATCACTATAAAATGTGAACTAAAACATAATTTTATAGACAAAAAGCATATTTTACTACATTCACTGAATTATTAACATTGCAATAGTGGCCCTCCTGGGAACAAGTCTGGCTTGTACCATTTCTTTAAAACTTTGAAAGAGTCATTGATATTAAAATTCAAACTCAAGATTTCCTTAAATGAAAACCTGGAAAAATCTGGCAACATTGGACCCGTATTGTAGCAATAATGAAATAAAACGGAGCAGCTATGTCACTTTTAGATGGAATTGTTATACTCTAATTAGCCAGAGTCCCCACTCACCCCATATCTCATATAAAAGTTATAAATTACCCTCATGGCAAGAATCAGTAAAACAGAAGAGAAGATCTAGAAAAATTCCAAGCACACTCAGCCACCTTATCTTTGACAAAAGGGACAAACACTTTCACTGGAAGATAGACCATTTAATAAATGGTGCTGGGGAAACTAATTTTCTACATGCAGAAGATTAAACCTCGACCCACACGTATCAAAATGCACAAAACTAAAATGAAATAGATAGAGGAACTAAATATTAAAACAGAAACATTTAATTTACCAGAAGAGAGAACAGATAAAAGACTCTACAGACTCAGGTGTAGGCAAAGATTTTATTAACAAAATCCCCTGATCACACAGGAAATATTACAGAGTCAACAACTGGGATCTCCTCGTATTAAAGGGCTTCTGTACAAAAAAGAAACCACAAAAAGAGGGAAGAGATGACCCACAAAACGGAAAAAAATTTACCAGCTATTCTTCACATGATTAATATATAGAATACCTAAAATCTGAGAAAAAAATCAGGCTTCTCAAATTTAAAGATCCAATCCAAAAATGGGCCTCTGAAATGAATGCACACATCTCAGATGAAGTAGTACAAATAGCAAATAAATATATTAAAAATATTCAGTATCACCAGTCATTCAAGAAATGCAAATTAAGACAATGCTGAGTCCTACTTATTTCACTTATGAGTATACCCTCAGGGTATATACATTTAAGTATAAACATTTAATTTATCATTCTTTATGGCTGAGTAATGCTTCATTTTATTTTTTTAAAAAAACAGATCTTCTTTATCTGGTCTCTTATTTTGGGCATTTGGGCTGTTTCTAAGGTTTAACTATTACAAACTGAGTCACTATAAACATGGGTGCGCATATGTCACTGTGCTATGATGCTTTTAATTATTTTGTGTTTATGCCTAGCAGGGAAATAGCAGGGTAAATGGAACCTCTAATCCTGGTTTTTTGAGGAGTCTACACACTGATTTCCACTGTGCCCGTGTATAATAAGTATTGTGAAATAAGAAAATAAAACGTTCAAAGGGAAAAGGGAAAGTGGGAAGAGGGAAAAGTAGAAAAGGAAAAGAAAAGAATTTGATAGTAAAACAAAAAATAGAAATAAAGTTTATAGAGAAAGGGGTGGGGCTTTAGGGAGGGCAGAAGAATGGGGGAAAATATGAATCAAGATGTATTATGTACAGGTATAAATTCTCAATGTTGAATGTAGACCTAAAATGTATTGAAAAACCCAATAAAGGAAGAAAAAATGCTGAGAGTCCATCTCACCCCATAAAGAAGTGCTAATAATTTCAAGAAATCAGCTAATAACAAATGGAACCCTTCTCCACTACTAATGGGAGTGTAAACTTATGCAGCTAATATGGGAATCAGTATGGTGATTCCTCAAAAAACTAAAGTTAGAGCTTCCATTTGACATAGCTATTTCCCTTCTTGATATCTTCCTGAAAAAGTTAAAAGCATCATTCTACAGCAATATATACACATTCATGTTTAAGGAGCACAATTTGAACAGCTAAATCTTGGAAAAAAACCCATATGCCCATCAACAGATAAATATAGAAAGAAAATGAGTACTACTTTGACATAAAAAAGGATAAATTTGAAACATTTTAGCTAAATGGATGCACTCCAAAACCAGTCTTTTAAGTGAAATAAATCAGACACACATATTTAAATACCACATTGGGAAGTAAGAAGAAAATGTTCAAATGGGAAATGGAACAAGAGACAAAGAAAAGAAAAAAAGAGTAGAAAGGAAAAAAACGGAAACAACTTTTGCTTAAGAAGGAGAGGAAGAAGGGTTAAAGAGCGATGATGGGAATGAAGAAGAAAAGAAAATTAAGAGTATATTATGCACAGGTACAAATTCCTTGTGATGAATATGATCATTATGTAGAACAAAAGTGTACCAAAAGATTAAATTTTAAGAAATAAATTACTCTAATGAAAGAAACAGGGTTAAATGTAACCAAAGAAGGAGAACTGTTGGAGAAGTTGTGGAGGATGGGAATTTTGTGTATTAAGCAGAGAATATTTGTGACAGGAAGACCTACCTGACAGAGGTGGGGTCTGGACCAAGTCTTTGATCATACGTAAATGAGAGGAGGTAACGTGCATTCCAGGCAGAGGAAATAGCTTGAAAGTAGGTATGGTGGCAAGAGCATATGGCATAGGTGTGGGAAATAACAACGAACCCTGTATAAAGAGAAGGATATGTGGGGCCGGAGGGTTAGCTCAGTGGTTCCGGCGCCTGCCTCGCAAGCGCAAGGTCCTGAGTTCGATCCCCGGTAACCACATATAATGCTGGGCATGGAGACACGCCCACCAACAATCAACACTGCATACCACAGTGCCGAACGTGATGGTCACGCCTGTAATCCCAGCACTCGGGAGGCAGAGACAGGAGGATTGCTGAGTTCGCGGCGGCTTGCTTGGTCACCATGGTGAGCTCAGTGCCAGCCTGAACTACAAAGCGAGACCCTGTCTCCAAAAAGCAAAAAAAAAAAGAGAAGGATATGTGAACGATATCCATTTACTCATCAAATATTTATTTAGAATCAATGTGTCAGGTCTAAAGTTACAGAAATTAATAGATGGCAACTTAAACTTGCCTTCTTGAAGCTAAGTCCAATAAGGGAGTAATACATCTGAGGGAAACAAAACTGGACAAATTTCCCAAGTCTGGAAGCCCTCTAATGGAGAAGGTGCATATCAGAGCCCTCAATCACTGCTGAACAGTCTAGTACTAGGAAAGATTTGGAATGTGGGCTGAAGAGGAGGGCCCAGTTTTTCCGTTCATCTCTTGTGTGCCCATCAAGAGCTGACTGTGTTTATGCAAACTCTTCCTAATCCTTGTAGATAGAAATAATACCAAGGTTGGCTATGTTTCAGTTACTCTTTGGTGATGCACCCGTTTGAAATGTAAAAGATGTCATGGAAATGCACAGTACCAGCCAGACTGTTTCTCTGGCCTCCTAATATTGCAAGTCTGTACAGATACCCTTCTACAAGGGAGACAACAGGAATAATGCTTCATATCTATTTGTGAATGAGGCAAAATGTAGACACAAGCTTTCTAACCTCACAGACAAGAATTCAAATTCTATCCTCACTATTTGCTACCCAATAATTTTGATCATAACCTCCATAAGCCTGTTTCCTCATCTACAAGTTATATCTAATTATACTTACTCCCTAAAGCAGATATGGGAATAAAATTAAGTAGTTATCACAGTGCCTGGTACACAGTAATTATACGATAAATGGTAATAAAGATTAGTTTCTTTTTGGCTTGCATAACTTTCTAAAAATGATGATGGTAGTATAGAATGAAGGAATCATAGATTTAGACATAAATTCAAAAAAATAGCCTTTTCTCTTCCTGAGAGGATGGTGTTATACACCTTGTTCTAGTATTACTCACATTAGCCAGAAAACCAAAGCATTTTACAACTATGTTATATTTCCTCATACATACAAAAGCACACAACATGGAGGAATAAGGAAGCTGGGGACAAATGCCCTTTTTAGGCCAGTGAGTAAACTGATATCTTTCCCCTTAGACCAACATGATCTTCTGATCAGCTGACAGAGAGCAGCTATGAATGCTTTATGGCACCTATACACAGTGCCAGGACTCCCTGCTCTGGCAGTTGCAGTGACCTTGGAAGAAATATATTCTTGTCTTCCCTGTATTTCTGATGCTATTTTAGATGTTGAATGTGACAGCTTAGTGCCAAATGGTTTTTGAATGAACAGTCCATCCTCAATGTCTATACTGAGAGCTTTGTTTTTCTATGCTGTCTTATCAAATCTGGATCCAAACAAAAACATACCACCTTTTCCACTTCAGTGGCCTTTGATATAGAGAATTTTGTCTCCATTGGTTCAGGACAAAATCAAATTCTCCTGTCAGTGTTTCTACCTGATTAATGGCAATTCTCTCTTCCTTGGCTGGAGTGCTCTAAGTACTTCGTTGTGTGCCTTGCAATCCAAATAATGATGTCAGAAGGTATCAAGCTCTCCAATATATCTTCTAGATCTTTTTTCCAAAATCCTTACTTCAGTTGTTGAATATTAATTTTTCATAAAATTCAGGAGACTGAAACATCATTGTGGTCCTCCAGTAAAAATAGGAGCCTATGAAAGGCAGGTGATCAATGGAACTTCAGCAAATGCCTGACTCACAGCGAGTCCATTAATCCCTGAACTCATCCCATCGTTATTTCCCAGTTCCGGGTAATGCATAACTTAAATATGCAATTAAAATGATGCAATAATTAGGATAGATATACATAGTACTTGACAGAAAGTACTTGACAGACCCCATACAGCTTCTTTAACCCATGATGTGAAGACTATGATGTTGGGAAATGTCAAAAGAAAGCCATTACAGCTGCTATACCTGAGACAACATTAAATCAAAAATAGTCCCACATTCTTTGAAGAAGTGTAGAGATTAGCACCACCATCAAGGACCTGCAAATGCAAGGGAGATAGTTCCCACCACAGCCCAATTTAACTCTCCTAGTTGGCCTGTGTAAAAGTGGGACAGATCTTGGAGAATGATGGTGGGTTACCATGAACTTGATCAAGTGGTGACTCAAATGTACAAGATGTGATTTCCTTGCTCACGCAGATTAACATCTCTCCTAGCACTTGATAGGAGAGGGAAAGGATGGGAAATAAATCTAACTAAAATTCAACTGCCATCTACCTCAATGAAATTTCTGGGATACAGAGATTTCCCTTTTAAGGTGAAAAACAAATTGCTTCATCTACCAAGAAAGATGCACAATACCTTGTGCATCTCTACATTTTGGAGAGTGTATCTTCTTCACTGAGTGTGTTACTTCAGCCCATTTACTGAATTATTTAGAAAGCTGCTAGTTTCAAGTAGGGCCTACAACAGAAGGGGTAGATTGAGTCCAGACCTCATAAATGCCCTCACCATTATCATTTTTATAAATTCATTCCCCTCAGGATGCTCTATCACTTGTGCCATATGATCCTAAAGAACCAATAGCATTTGTGTCAGTTGCAATTAGGGATGTTGTTTGGAGACTCTGCCAGGTCCCCATAGGTGAATCACAGCTGAGAAAGAATTTTAGAGAAAGGTTCTGCCATCATCTGCAGACAACTACTCTACCTTTGCAAAAAAAACTCCTAGCCTGCTACCAGGTTTTAGCTATAACTGAATGTTTGATGGTAGTACAAGGGATTACCTACCATGTGACCTGAGGTGTCCATCATGAAGCAAGTGCTGTCTGGCCCACTGAGTCATAAAGCTGGACATGCACAGCAACAATCTAGCATCAAATGGAAGTGGTATGTACATGACTGAGCCTGAAGTTACATGAAAAAGTGGCCCAACTCCCTCTTGATTCTGCTGCCCCTATACTGCCTCCTGAGCCCCAGCATGCATCCACAACTTCATGGAAAGTACTTTCTCCTCAGCTCACAGGGGAAGAGAAGACTTGGGTCTGGTTTATAGATGGTTCAGTACTTGATACAGGGACACCTGAAAGTGAACTGCTGCAGCCCTACATTCCCTTTGCAGGACATGCTTGAAGGACAGTAGTGACTAAAAAATCTCCACAGACTCCTAGATATCTGTTGGAATCTATTTCACAGATTTCATTTCTTTCCTATTTGGGTGTTCATGGCTTCCATCATCTTCCTAAGATCATCTTTGCTTTTTTAAATCTGTAGCTGCTCCAGAGTCACTAACTATGTCATTCACATAAGGCTACTATTTCTGTAATTATCTGAGAAATTATTTCTGATTTAATTTTTTTCTAGAGCCTCATCCATCTGCTTTGTTACTTCTACTTAAGTCAACACTTAAGAGAATCCTGGTGGATGTTCTTTTAATTTCTTCCACCTCATTGCTCCCAAAGTTTCTCTTTGGTAAAATGAAAGTCTGAAGTTGCACCTTCCTTATGTATTTTTCATTTATCTATTTTTTAATTTAATCCCTGGGTTGATACTTATAGATTGCTTATGGTGAGTAGCTTTATTGCTAGTATTTAGAAGCCTTAGGAAATGACTACTTCTCTGAGGTATCTTCCAGGTTTAGCTAGCTTTTGAGTGTTAAGTCGTTTGCATGATCCTACCCCTTCATTTAGTGAGGATAAGAAGTTGCTGTCTAGTTGGCCCAGGCCCTCATTATTTGGCACTGGCCTATAGAATTGTTTATGACCCTTGGGCAATCTCAGTCTTGGCATATTAGGAAGAACAACTGACTGGAGCAATTATGCTACCTTGGCTAAAGTAATACAATCAGCTATAACAATAACATTAAACAGCCTAGAAAATGACCAACTGTGGTAGCTATTAATTTGCCACCTTTACCCATATACACTAGATTTATGGTTATATAGCAAATTCTAAGCCAAAGAAGAAAATTATACCATAAATCAACCCCAGTAGGCTGATTTTTACCCTCAGGGTAAGAAAATTTAAAAGGAGTTGGGGGAAAAAGTGAGAAATAAAAGAAGAGGAAGAAATTAGAAGACTGGAGGAAGATTATGCAAACTTTAGAAAACTGGTAAAGAAGACAGGAGGAAAAAGAGAGAAGGAAGAAATAAAAACTAGAACAGAACAACGACAAAACTAGAAACCATTTTCATATTCATAAAAACAGAACAAATGACCAAGAAAATAAAGAAAAGAAAATATCCACTTCAAATCTTGTTTTGGCCATAACTGATAGACAAAGTGGTCAGACAAAGATTGGTCTCTATTAATCCCAGCAAGTCAGCTAAAGCTTTATGGAAGAGTAGTGGGTAATCTCAGCAAGTTGTACCTTTATTTCCACTGACATTCAGGCTGGTTTCTGGCTGTGAAGCAGGAACCCAATTTGTTCAGTTTGTAACACTCTTTGTGTCTCCTCTGGATTGAACTCAGATTCTTGACCTCTTGCTAATTTAAACTTGGTAATTTTGCCCAGAAACTAGGAGCCAACCGTTGTCCTGAATTCCAAACTCAGTTGTACCCTCTCCAAGGTGGCTACCAGCTGTATCCTAGGTGCCATCTGAACCCAAAGAATTCACCAGCCATTACAGTCTGTTGAGTACCTTGCTCTGTTTCACTGGTGTGTTTCTCCACGGAGGCCTCTGGGTTGCCAGCAATCACTGTGTATCTGAAGCTTTGAGGTGCCTCTCCCATGCAGTAAGTCAAGGCTCAGAAAAACAGTGCCACTTGTCACTTCCTTCTTCTGCATTAAAATCTCTCTCTCCAGTCTCATCATGGGCTTCACTTCTCACTTCCGCAGGGAGTCACTTCGTTCCTTCTTCTCTTCTCCATATTGTTATTTTTCAGCATCTGGATGCCAAATCTTAGAGAAGCTGTTTCTCTGCTGCTCATCATTCTGCCATCTTGATTGGAACTATACACATCTACTGTAAAGAATGAGATAAATCTACATATACTATGGAGAAAAGAAAAAATATGGAAAATTTTTAAACTAAATACTTGAGAAAGAGAAGCAAGTAAAGAATGCTGAGTGAAGTGTACTATTTGTGAAAAAAGGTGAATACATAAAGATATGAAAAGAAAGACATTAACTATATTCATATATATATATATTTGTACATCTTGAAAGTTTAGAGAATGTACATAAGAATGTGTTATTATTTACCTTTTGCAAAGTGTGATTTGAAGTGAGGGTAGCAGGGAGATATCTTCTAATTATATATTTGTTTTACTTCAAACATTTTTAATTCTTTCTGAAAAGTATTCAGATAGCACAAGTGAAGTTGTCTTATCACTCATAGCCACTAATAACTGTTTATAATTACTACAGTTCCCAGGCTTTCTGTCTGTATTTGCATCCTTGATCAAAAACACTCACTTCCCGGGCCGGAGGGTTAGCTCAGTGGTTCCGGCGCCTGCCTTGCAAGCACAAGGACCTGAGTTCAATCCCCGGTAACCACATACAATGCTGGGCGTGTTGGCTCACGCCTGTAATCCCAGCACTTGGGAGGCAGAGACAGGAGGATTGCTGAGTTCGCGGTGGCTTGCCTGAGCACCATAGTGAGATCAGGGCCAGCCTGAACTACAAAGCGAGACCCTGTCTCCAAAAAGCAAAAAAAAAAAAAAAAAAAAAAAAAAAAAAAAAAAAAAAAACACTCACTTCCCTGTACTGCAGTTATTGGTTGGAAATCTGCCTGACCTACTTGCCTGGATCTCCCATAGGCAGGTTGTTCTTATTTTATACATCAAGGCCAGGGTATTTATCTGCTTTCCAGTCCTTCTCCTGTCCCATTTTATAGATGAATAAGTCAAAGCCCAAGGAAAGGACAAAGGGACTTTTATAAAAAGTTACAGTTGGTTGGCATTTCGATTATGATCAGAAAATAAGTTTCCTCCCTCCAGTCTTTTTTCTACCCTGAAGTCAGTGAGGAATATCTAAAGTTTGTGACTTGACACTGAGCCTGGCATGAGAATGGAGATTCAGTACCACTTCTTTAAAGAGTGATTATTTCATAACTTCTTAATGTCAAGAGCAAAAACTGAAATGTTGATTAACATTTCACAACAGACTCATGTTTTGGGGGGGGTTGGTTTTTTTTTTTTTTTGAGACAGGGTCTCGCTTTGTAGTTCAAGCTGGCCCTGAGCTCGCTATGTAGCCCAGGCAAGCCTCGAACTCAGCAATCCTCCTGTCTCTGCCTCCCGAGTGCTGGGATGACAGGCGTGAGCCACCATACCCGGCCAGACTCATGTTTCATTTATTTGACCTCCTGAGCTGCTAAATACCATTACATAAGTATGTATTTTTTTGTTTCTAACATTTTTTTTCCCTCTGACATTGGACAAAGTAACTTAGCATTGCTGAACTTGCAACATAACATCATTTCAGAGAGCTTTTGTGAGACTCAAAATCACAAAAATGACTTACAAAATTCAGCACTATAAAATGTGAATTAGGATTTTTAAAATTTCACAGTTGGATATTTGCTTGTACTCAGTAAAATGCCAATATTGTGAAACTTTAGAAAGAATCCATGGCTATCCCTCTGTCGATTCTGACCTGCATCTTTAAATGTTAGAAAGAGCTGTCTGCATATAAAATTCAAATTTTAGCCTTTTCTTTAAGTTGGGTAAATTTAGCAACTTTGGACCCACTTTCTCCCATGTAAGTTATGTACTAAAATGTAGTCATGCTATCTCCTTCAGATTGGATATATAACCTTGGTTCTGTACAGTCCTCACTACTAACTTTTGTCTTACACTTTATTCACTTACACTCTCTTTGGTTGCAACTAGGCAGCTGGTTTGTCACTGTATTTCATAGAATTGCAACTCAGGGTTGTACTGTGCCTTGATCACCATCATGAAGCAAAACTTCAAACCCTGAGTAAGTACCAAGGAGGTCACACAATGACTTCTGCCACCTGCTAGCAGCCTGACTGCCACCAGACCCAGGCCAGACATCCTGTGGGAGTTCATTCCCCCAGAGTGAGTCTGGATAAGTGCCAAAGAAGTACACAGTGACTTCCACCATCTGCTAGCATCCTGCCCATCACCGGACCCAGGGCAGAAGCCCCGTGGGAGCTCCATTCCCTTTGGGCGAGTCTGGGTAAGTAGTAAGTACCACAGAGGTCATGCAGTGAGTTTAATTGCAGGCTAGCAGTTTTTTTAATTGAATTCTTTATTGGTACAATTTATATACACCTCACAATCATGTATAACATTTGTGAATTTGCACCAGTACATGACACAAGTTAATTCTCATTTTTACCCATATACCTACCCACCCACACCTCCCCACCCCCTTTATATATACTTTTATTTTCTTTCTGTATCACATTTATTCCTTCCCCTCATTACATTCCCACACCAAGTTTCCTATGGAAATTTCCCACTATAAAAGCTGTCATACTTTCTAGAGCTCATTTGCATCTACAGGTGTTCATGTCAAGAGAAGATCCGGAATTTAGGTACAAATGGAGACACCTGGAGGATATACTAATAAGTGAAATCAATAGATCACAGATAGGCAGGCTAGCAGTTTTTGATCATCTCAACCAGACCAGAAACCCAGGGACCATTCCCCTACTGGTGAGTCTGGGTAAGTGCCTTGGAGATTGCACAGTGACTTCTGCCACCTGTTAGCAGCCCACACCCCATCAGATGAAGGCCAGAAGCCTCATGGGAGCTTCATTCTTTTTTCTGTAAGTCTGGATAAGCACCACTTAAGTCATGCAGTGACTTATAGCACTTGCCAACACAATAGTAATGAGAAAAAAAATTCAAGAACCCAGACACTAAGATCATCACCACAGGGGAATTCAGGGAAAATAGAAATGGAGCAAAATGAAGCCCAATCACTAGGAATCTCTGAACTGGTAACTAAAGCAGATCTACTAAAATGGAAATCAGAACTTATCTCTGAGATGAAAACAGAAATGCTTTCCACAGTGAAAGACTTCATTAAAGAAGAAATCAGGAACACCACAGACCCTCAAACAACAAAAGCAGTGAAACATTTCAAAGAGCTTGAGCCAGAGTTCCAGGTGATCAAAAACAAGAAAGCTCACAAAGAAAGATGAATGAAGCTGAGGACAGAATTTCAGACCTAAAAGACAGGTTCATAGCCAATGAAGAGGAAAGGAATAACTTATGGAAAATGGCAAGGGACCATGAGAAATCAATCGAGCAGCTCCTAGACAACTCCAAGAAGAGTTACACAAGGCTCTTTGTAGTCCCTAAAGAAGCAGGTGACAGTGCAAAAGACAAAAAAAAAAAAAAAAAACAAACCTGTTCATAGATATAATGGCAGAAAACTTCACAGGAAAAGGAAAAGAATTGAACATACAGATAAATGAGGCATGTAGGACTCCAAAAGGCCGTGATATATATATATATAAAAAAAACTACAACTAGGCATATAATTATCGAAATTCAAACAAAAGAATAAAATACCAAAAGCAGTTAGAGAAAAGAAAAAAAAAACACAAAGAGAAGCCCATTGGGATTACAGCAGATTTTTCAACACAAATGCTCAATGAAAGAAGAGCCTGGAGTAAAGTGTTTCAACCATTGCAGGAAAACAACTTCCAACCTAGACTGATGTATCCTGCAAAACTATCTTTCAAAATCAATGGGCAAATAAGAACATGACAAAGAACACCTGAAGAATTTCTCAGTTACAAAACCTGCACTCCAAAACATTCTAAAGACTACTTTGGAAAAAAACAGTGAAGGTCAAAAACTCATAAAACCTAGCAATGTCAATTCATTCAGCAAGACAAGAAACTGAATGGAAAGGGGAAAAGCAAGGAATGAAAGGACCAAGAATAGAGAAACACCATGACAGGTATAAGTCAGGCCATATCAGTCATAACCATTAATGTCAATGGCTTCAATGGGCCAATTAAAAGACACAGACTGGGAGAATGGATTAAGAAACAAGATCCTACAATACCCTGCATACACATAATTCAGAAAGAAAGCCACAGACTGAAAGTAAAAGGATGGAATACAATTCTCCTTGTGACAGGAAACTGCAAAACAGCAGGAGTGGCTATCCTATTTGCAGACAAAATAGATTTCAAAGCAAAACTGATTAAGAAAGACAAAGAAGGACACTACAAACTTGTACAGGGAACAATCCAAGAGAAAGAGATGATATTCACAAATATTTATGCACCAAATTCCAATGCACCCAACTATATAAAACAAATATCAGCAAATATGAAAACCCTGATAAACACTAATACAAAAGTAGTAGGGGACTTCAATATCCCACTCTAACAACTAAACAGATCAGCTGGACAAAAAAATTAATAATGTAATACTTGAACTGAACCAAACCTTAGAACAAACAGACTTAATAGATGCCTACAGAGTATTTCACATGACAAAGTCAGAATACACATTCTTCTCAGCTGTTCATGGGTCAATACTCTGCTAACCAACCAATGGGTCACAGAAAAAGTTAAGGAAGAAATTAAACAGGTTTTATAAATAATAATAATAATCCCAGTACAATTTATAGGAATTTATGTGATACAATGAAAGCAGTTCTATGAGGGAAATTCATAGCAGTAAATGCCTATACCAGGAAAATAGAGCAAGCTGAAATAAATGATCTAATGCTAAACCACAAGCTACTAGGAAAAACAGGAGCAAGACAATCCCAAAGCTCATACTAGGGATGAAGTTATAAGGATCAGAGCAGAAATTAATTCAATGGAGACTAAGAGAACAATACAAAAAAAAATCAATGAATTGAAGAGCTGGTTCTTCAAAAAGATAAACAAAAGTGGCATACCCCTAGTCAACCTTATCAATCAAAGGAAGGAAAAGGCTCAAATCCATGCTATTAGGAATGAAAAGGGGAAATCATCACCAATCCAATGGAAGTCCAGAGGATAATAAACACATACTTTGCAAATTTATACTCCAATAAGATGGAAAACATAGAAGAAATGGATAGATTCCTAGACATATATGAACTTCCAAAGCTGAATGAAGAGGATATAAAAATGTTAAAAACCCCAATGTCAATTTGTGAAATAGAATATGTAATAAAAAATCTACCAACAGTGGGCTGGTGGGCGGCCTTCAGTCCGCCAGAAACAGACGGTGCCCTGCAGCCGAGGTGCAAATGGAGACACCTGGAGGATACACTAATAAGTGAAATCAATAGATCACAGATAGACAAATTCCAGATCTTCTCTTTGGCATGAACACCTGTAGATGCAAATGAGCTCTAGAAAGTATGACAGCTTTTATAGAGTGGGAAATTTCCATAGGAAACTTGGTGTGGGAATGTGATGAGTGGAAGGAATAAATATGATACAGAAAGAAAATAAAAGAGCATGTATAAAGGGGGTGAGGAGGTGTGGGTGGGTAGGGATATGGGTAAAAATGAGAATTAACTTGTGTCATATACTGGTACAAATTCCCCAATGTTATATGTGATTTTGAGATGTATATAAATTGTACCAATAAAGAATTCAATTTAAAAAAATCTACCAACAGGGCTGGAGATTTAGCTCAGTGGTTCCAGCACCTGCCTTGCAAGTGCAAGGCCCTGAGTTCGATCCCCAGTAACCACATACAATGCTGGATGTGGAGACCCACCAGCAATCAATGCCACATAACACAGTGCCAGGTGTGGTGGCTCATGCCTGTAATCCCAGCACTTGGGAGGCAGAGGCAGGAGGATTGCTAAGTTTCAGGCTTGCCTGGGCTACATAGTGAGCTGAGGGCCAGCCTGAACTACAAAGCAATACCCTGTCTAAAAAAAAAAAAAAAAAAAAAAAATCTACCAACAAAGACAAGCACTGGTCCTAATGTCTTTACAACTGAATTCTACAAAACTTTCAAAAAAGAGTTAATGCCACTACTTCTCAAACTCTTTAATGAAATCAAAAGGGAAGCAATACTACTAAATTCATTCTTAGAAGCAACCATTACCTTGATTCCAAAAGGAGAAAAAGATCCAACCAAAAAAGAGAACTACAGGGCAATCTCCCTAATGAACATTGATGCAAATATCCTCAACAAGATACTACCAAATGGAACACACAGAATTATCAAGATCATACACTTGACCAAGTTGGATTCATTCATCCCAGGGAAGCAAGGATGATTCAACATACATAAATCAATAAAAATAATCCACTATATCAACAGACTCAAGGACAAAAACCATATGATCATCCCAATAGATGCAGAAAAAGCATTCGACAAAATCCGTTCATGATCAAAACCCTACAGAAAATTGGCATAGATGGAGTTATAAGAAAAGCTATTTATGGGAAACCAATAGTTAGCATCATCCTAAATGATCAAAAATTGGAACCTTTTACTGGCGCCTGCCTCGCAAGCGCAAGGACCTGAGTTCGATCCCCGGTAACCACATATAATGGTGGGCGTGGAGACACGCCCACCAACAATCAACACCGCATACCACAATGCCGGACGTGGTGGCTCACACGTGTAATCCCAGCACTTGGGAGGCAGAGACAGGAGGATTGCTGAGTTCGCAGTGGCTTGC
>PVIC010026707.1:0-24357 GCA_004025085.1 Thryonomys swinderianus
CTCAGCAATCCTCCTGTCTCTGCCTCCCGAGTGCTGGGATTACAGGCGTGAGCCACCACGTCCGGCATTGTGGTATGCAGTGTTGATTGTTGGTGGGCGTGTCTCCACGCCCAGCATTATATGTGGTTACCGGGGATTGAACTCAGGTCCTTGCGCTTGCGAGGCAGGCGCCGGAACCACTGAGCTAACCCTCCGGCCCAAAAAATAAACATTATTAATAGATAAACTGCCATGTACGTTTAGACATAGCTTTTAATATTTTTCTGTGATTATAAAGTGCATATATTTACAGATATGAGATGATATTGTGTGTACAGCTTTTCATCCTACTGTTCTTATTATATTGCATTTCCCATGTGGTTATGATATTATGGACATTCTAAAAACTATATAATACTCCATCATATGAATTTGACATAATTTGCTTACCTTCTCTTCTATTGTCTGGAGACATAAGGTTTTTTCTTCAGTGTTTTAAATATTGTAAATCAGGTTACAAATTGTGATTTACATCATCTTAGCTTGACTTTGGGTTATTATCTTAGGAGGGAATCCTAGAAGTGGCATTATTTGGAAACATTTTCTGTTTTCTCTAAGAATATTAACACATACTAAATCTAAACAAAAATTAAAAACAATCTCAAGCTGAAGGTGTGGGTGAGTGATAAAGCATGTGCTTGGAGTGTGGAAGGCTCTGGGTTCAATCCCTAGATCTCTCTCTCTTTCTCTCTCTCTCTCTCTTTGAAATTGCAGCCTTGGTGCTTTTCATATATACAAACACATGTCTATAACAGTTACACACCTCCATGTACCTACGCATATTAAAAGGAAAAATATTCAGCAATCAAAATTGTTCAAAGATGAAATGTGCTGTGGTGGCAGATAATGTCTCCCATCACCGGAGGGTTGTAAGCACCAAAAGGAATGTAAATGCAGATTCCTGTGTTTTTTCTGTTAAGGAGTATTCCTGAGAAGCCTTACAATGCCTTTCAATCCTGAGGTCATATGACTTTGGGAAACTGAAACCTAAGGACGTTAAATCACCCCAGTTCAGATAAGGATAGGGGTAGAAATAGAAACTAAAGTCCACGCTCTTGATTTCTAGACCAGGGTTGTCTTCAGTGCCCTATATTCTGTACTGTTGCTGCTGCTCCAAAATGTTTTTATAGTTTGTTATTTTTATCTAACTACTTGGAGATGATGATCTTCACTCTTCATATTCTGGTATGAATAGTAACCTCATGTTTTCCTTTCAGGCTCGTCCCACCTTGGCTTGGTGGCCAAGCCCTTTGAGAAGGTCACATACCGCTGGACAGTCCCTCCCCATGCTGGTCCTGCTGCTCAGGATCCTGTCTGTCTCACCTGGATGTACTTCTCTGCTGTGGATCCCATAAGAGATACAAATTCTGGCTTGGTGGGCCCCCTGCTGGTGTGCAAAACTGGTGCCTTGGGTGCAGATGGCAAGCAGGTAACACCGGGGGATATGGCTGGGAAGCCTGGTAAAAGGAGCATGAAGCTAGTTTGTGGACAGGACGTAAGCACAGAATCAGGCTGTAGAGGTAAGGGAACAGAAACAAACATAGTCAGACAGTGACATCACAAATTAACAGGTGGTGACCTCATGCTCTCTTGAATGTTATTTTCTTACAAATACCCTTCTTTGGCCTCTATTTCTTCCTATTTCATATCTTCTCATCATCATCTCTCTATTTTTCTCCCTTATCCTCTGCCTTTCCTGTCTTCTTTCCCTCTTCCTCTCTTCCACTTCTTTGCTTTTTCCACTTCAGTGACCTCCATCCCTAAATATACTTTTTTTTTTTTTTGAGACAGGGTCTCGCTTTGTAGTTCAGGCTGGCCCTGAGCTCACTATGTAGCCCAGGCAAGCCTCGAGCTCAGCAATCCTCCTGCCTCTGCCTCCCGAGTGCTGGGATGACAGGCGTGAGCCACCATGCCCAGCCTCCTCTCCAGTCTTGTCCCTCTACTCTGACCTCCTTCTTCCATCTGTAATTTGAAGTTCCCTAAGGAAAAACAGCCTGGCAACAGCTACAGCTCTGGGCGGGAGAAGTGGACTTGGCTCTGAATGTAGAGAAGAAGGGAGAGAATCCAGGATTTGGGGATCTTTAGCTACACAAGATGCACTCGCTGAAACTGTTGTTATTCCTCTCTCTGTTTCTTCCATCTGGGCTTGCAGAAAGGGGTAGATAAGGAATTCTTTCTCCTCTTCACTGTTTTTGATGAGAACAAGAGCTGGTACATCAACACTAACAAAGCTGCTGCTATGTTGGACTCCCGGCTGCTCTCAGAGGACGTCAAGGGCTTCGAGGATTCCAATCAAATGCACGGTATGGGAAGTATCTTTTTGTCCTGAGCCGAGAGGCGCAAGTAAACTGTGATCTAACCACTATCGTGAACAATCCCTATGAACATTTGCTATCTCTGTCTCTGTAAGAGCCAAGCTGCATTGAAGGATTTAACCAGAACCAAGTGATTTTATAGTTGACATCTTCTTGTGCTGTGCTCTGTGTTTCACAGAATGGGGAGGGGGCACTGGAAGAAACTGGGGATGTGAGGATTGCACACAAGGAATCCTCTGGAGTGTGGAGAATAAGCTGGGGTGATATTCTTCCGGTCTTGTTATTTTTTGTGGTGCTGGAGATTGAACCCTTGCGTATGCTAGGATCGTGTACATACGAGGCGAGTGCTCTACTACTGAACTACGCACTCTAGTCCCCCGCTACCCTTCCGTCCTTCCCTGTTATCTCCTATACTCCAGGATGTGGGGCTATTTTTACCACCACAATCGTACCTTGTACTTCACTGATTCTTTGCTTTTGCATTGCTGTGCCATCCACTTGATTTTATTGGCACCTTTTATAATTTGCAGCTATATATAACACATCTTGATTCTCATTTTTCGCATTTCCCTGCCCTCCCTGCAACCCTCTGTCCTCCTATATACATAAGCTTTGTTTCCAGTTTTTTTTTTTTTTTTTGAGACAGGGTCTCGCTTTGTAGTTCAGGCTGACTCTGAGCTCACTATGTAGCCCAGGCAAGCCTAGAACTCAGCAATCCTCCTGCCTCTGCCTCCCGAGTGCTGGGATGACAGGCGTGAGCCACCACGCTTGGCACTGTGGTATGTGGTATTGATTGCTGGTGGGTGTGAGTCACCATGCCCAGCATTGTATGTGGTTACCGGGGATCGAACTCAGGACCTTGCACTTGCGAGGCAGGCGCCGGCACCACTGAGCTAACCCTCTGGCCCTGTTTCCAGTTTTTTATCATCAAATTTTTCTTTCCATTCTCTACTTTCCACTATCCCCTTTTCTTTTTCCTTTTGAACATTTTCTTCGTATTTCACATTGCCTGCCATACATTTTGGACCTCATTTACACTTTCAGTTTCTCATACTGCGGAAATGACACTGTATTTACACATCTACGTCCTATGTATTTCACTTATTATGTCCTCAAAGTGCATCCATTTGAGTATAAATGATTAATTTATCACAATTTATGGCTGAGTAATATTCAGTTTTATATACAAAACCCCACATCTTCTTTATCCAGTCTCCAGTCGATGGGTGTGCCGTGCACTTGAAATGCCCTTTCCTACGTGTTTGCCTTCAGCTTATGGAAATTCCTCCCATTGGCTAAGGCCCTACTCAAACACTACCTCATCCATGTAACCATGTCTTCCCACTCCAATCCACAGTGATGAGTCCCGCTTCTGAACTGCCATCAAAACTTGATTAGATCTTTTGTTAGCAAATTTGATACACTCTTCAATATTCAGTTATTGGTTATATGATTTTTGACTTCTGGTAGAATATAGTCTTTAAAGGTGAGCATTGTATTTTGCTTATTTCTGATCCTCTACGTTATCTAATGCATAATACATGTGATTTGAATTAGAGAACTTACCAAATGAGTAGTGGGTGGGTAAAGTAATAGCTGGGTAGATGTGGTTCCAGTTTCCAAGGAGCTCTCAGTAGTTTCCAATGAGATGAGAATGAAATAACCCATGAAACAATTATAGAATAATTCAAGACAAGCTATAATTAAGAGCTTAATTGTACAGAATAGTTTTTAAGTTTAGAGAAATAGAACATTAACGAGGAAGAATGAAATTAAAGGATTAACGGAAGCAGGTAGTACTCTACCCAAGCTGGAGCTCGAAAACTGCCTAAGTTCACAATCAGGACTTTACAGGCAGTTAAACCAGAATCAGAGTGTTATCAAAGTTCCTATCATGATGTGGGACTGTCAAGCAGTGTGACTCATGAAGGCTGATTCTGGTGGAGTTGGGGACATTGAAAACGGTTCAGCTTCCTTCAAGTCTCCCTGTATTTTGGGTGGGGCGGTCAGGGTGGGATGTAAAAGGTAGGAGGAGGACAAAAATGAGTGCGGTCTTTTGACGCCACCTCTTATCCATGGTGAGTTCTAGTATCAGAAACAGTCTCACGAGCTCAGTTCACTCCAATTTCAATTTCCTGATCACTTGACTGGTACAAGCAACATGCCAAGTACTCGAGCATCTACATAGCTATGGAAAAAACAGTGTGATCTCCGCTAGGCCAATCTAGTGCAGAGGTTACACGTGTAAGCAGATCCCTGGATTCTTTGATGTTATACTGCAGAATTTTGCCAGTTAAACAGTCTCATGGAAATGAGAGAGGAGGGGGAGTGGGAACAAAGGGAAGAGGGAAGGGGCGGGAGGGAAGGAAGGAAAGGCCGGGGAGCACGAGCTGTCAGTTTCTGGTTGTGGAAACCAAAGTACAGAGCTGATCTGCCGCTGGAGCTCAAGTAGTCCCATCTCATCTTTGCATCTTGTCTTGTGCTTTTGTTTTCCAGCCATTAATGGGTTTCTGTTCTCTAACCTGCCCAGGCTGGACATGTGCAAGGGCGATACAGTGGCCTGGCATCTGCTTGGCCTGGGCACAGAGACTGATGTGCATGGGGTCATGTTCCAGGGCAACACCGTGCAGCTTCAGGGCATGAGGAAAGGAGCAGCCATGCTCTTTCCCCATACCTTTGTCATGGCCACCATGAACCCCGACAACCCTGGTAAGTGCCTCGGCAGCTGGTCTTAGGCTTGAAGACTTGGTGGAGTAAGGGTTTGGTGGTTGAGCTGCAAGGAGGGAGGGCTGGTGTAGAGAAGAGAGGCCCACTGAACATGCAGGGGAGGATTTCAAGACCTTTCTTTCTTCCTTCCTTCCTTCCTTCCTTCCTTTCTTTCTTTCTTTCTTTCTTTCTTTCTTTCTTTCTTTCTTTCTTTCTTTCTTTCTTTCTTTCTTTCTTTCTCTCTCTTCCTTCCTCTCTCTCTCTCTCTCTCTCTCTCTCTCTCTCTCTCTCTCTCTCTCTCTCTCCCTCCTTTCTTTTTTTTTTTTTTTTGGTGGTACCGGGGGTCAAACTCGGGCTCTTGTGCTTCCAAGGTAGGTGCGGTACCACTTGAGCTAAATCCCCGGCCCAAGACATTTCTTTTTCTTTTTTCAGTGTGTCTTCTATGTTCTGGTTATCTGGACTATTTCCTCAGCTGCAAAGCAGGATAGAATAAGTAGTAGAAGCTGAGGACATTCTTTTCTGGAACAACAGAATTGAGACTGGGATGCTTCCGTGGGAAGTTCTTTCATAACATAGGGTGGACTTGGTGATGGATTCTTTAGACCACAGAAATTTTATATGTACGATCCATCCCTGCGTTGGAAGAAAGGTTTATTAGATATACCTATAAAGGTTAATTAGATATACCTGAAAATGCTTTCAATTCTGTATTCTGTGAAGATTTCAGCAGACTGTCATACTTCTGGAGTGTGTGTGTGAAGTGCTGGAATATTTTCACCTGACAAATCAGAATCCAGGGATTCTAGTCCAAGGTCTTTCATTAAGTTTTATCTAGTCATTTTCCACCTCTGTATCTAATTAGCTAGTTTTATTGACTCTTTCCTTCCTCCCTTCCCTTATTCCTTCCTTCTTCCTTCCTGTATCTCCCTCCATCTCTCCCTTCTCCTTTTCGCCCTTTCTTCATGAATAAATTTGACTACAACATTTCTTCAGATTACAATTTTTTTTCTGACATTTCATTGTAGCAATTATTTTCCTTTAGTCCCTAGAGTATATTCTTTTTTCAGCCAGTAGGTGGCAATAGTGTCTGAAAGAAAAACCTGTACCGCAATTCCCACTAAACTTTTAGTTTTGTAAATTCCATTCCTAATGGTAATGACAGTCCCTCAAGAAAGCAGTTTTCTTCGACAATTTAATAATTTCAGTTTGACCGTGAGTGTGGCAGACACTTAACATAAAACTGGCCTCCCCAATCTTCTGGGGTCCACACTGGTTCCCATCTACTTTTGTTATTTTCTTGGTTAAGGAGGGCTGTTAAGTTGGAACCATCAGCTAATAGAGCTCAAAGGAAAGAGAGGAAGAAGTACTTTCAGCAAGGTAAAGGTGGGAAACATCTAAACAAGAAAGGTGGGAAACATCTCATTTGTTAAGTCAAATTTCGGATTTAATCTCCTTACTGCAAAACCAGCCAGGCTCGACAGCCAGGTCTCTGTACCTTGCCAGGGCCTACTCTCACTTTACACGAGTGAAACCATTTTTGTGCCGTATGAAGGCAGGTGTGGTGGCACACACCTGGGGTCCTGGCTGCATATGAGGCTGAAGTAGGAGGATCCCTGCGCCCACAAGTTTTGAACCAACCTGAGCAAAATAATGAAACCCCAGCTTTAAAAATAAGTGTTTAAAATAATTTTGGTGAGTAGTCTAGAGAGAAAGAGTTGTGATCAGATTACAAAAGGCAACGCTTCACAAGTCACTTTTAAGATTCCTGAATTTTGTTACTAGCACCCACACTTCTCTTAACCTATTTTTTGCATTTTTAGAACTTGAAAATTCCTTCTTAAAAAAAAACAAGTTATAGACCATTGCAATTAGTAGGATTCATTTTAGATAATCTACTAACGAGTGCAAGAGACTTATTCTACTAATGAGTGCAAGAGACAGAGGCCTTGAAGAAGAAAATGACTTGCTCAAGTTAGAAATGTTGACTATATCATTTTTTGCTTCTGTCTTGCTCTTCCCCCATCACATACTGTTATTCTGTGCTCCCAGATGATCTCTTGCATCTCACCCTCCTCTCTGTCCCTGAGGGCTTGGTGCATGATTAAAATGCAGAGGCACCACTGTGATTTACTCTCCAAATACAGGCCCAAGGTACTAAATTTAATGGGCCAACCAGGATCAGGATTTGGCTTTGGGAGTCTAAAGAGACAGGTCTTGATAGACGATTGTAAACCTACATACGCACGTAGCAGCTGTGCGGATGGTTTAAAAACATCTGTGTAGCTAGGCATGGTGGCCTTGCATGCTAGCACTGTGTGGGCCTGATGCAGGAGGATCACTCGAATCCATGAGTTTGAGAACAGCCTGGGTAGCAAAACGATGCCTCTCAGAAACAAAAAAACAAGCTTTAAACTCAATTTCTTTCTTTCTTTTTTTTTTTTTTTCTTTTTCTTTGAGACAGGGTCTCGCTTTGTAGTTCAGGCTGGCTCTGAGCTCACTATGTAGCCTAGGCAAGCTTTGAACTCAGCAATCCTCCTGTCTCTGCCTCCCGAGTGCTGGGATTACAGGCGTGAGCCACCACGTCCGGCTCAATTTATTTCTTATTGGATAGTTATAATTAGGTTTAAAAAACTAGCGAAAAAAGTCCAGAAAAATTTCCACAGAATGTTATGAATTTGAGCTTTGTGGGTCTGTTAGTGATATTAATGATTTTTCTTTGCTCTAAATTTTACTTTAAAGATAATAGAAAATGGTATAGTATGCTTAAGCATATCATTCTGCATACTATGTGTAAATTCTTCCTATAAATATATTGACAATGGTGCTTTAATAACCACAGAAAGTGGCAGATACAAAGAATAATCTCCAGCCCTGTTTTCACCATTCTTATCCTGTTTTTTCTATTCCTTCTTCCTCTATTCATTGTTACCTTTTTTTGTTTTCTTTTCTTTATGCCACTCTCTTTCTTTTATTTTTTTATCTGCTTGTCTCCGAGATTGTCCCTTTTCTTTTTTCACTTCTTTTCATCCCGCCTTCCTTACTCTACCACATTTTTTCTCTTTTTCCTCTTCTCTTCTCTCCTTTGACTTTTCTCTCCCTTCTTTTTGTATTCCCTCTCGCCATTTCCTTTTATTTACCTTCTGTTGCCTTTTATTTCTCATTTGCTTTTCTCTTATTTTCTGTTTCCTTTACCTTCATTCTGTGTCTTTTTAAATTCTCTCGTTGCAGTGCTTTATTTTGCCTCCTTTTTCTTCCATGTTTCTTTTTATTGTCTCTTTCCTTTTCCCATTACATTTTCCTAGATCCACTAGACTTCTGTCCCCTTGCTGGCAATGCAACGATGAGTGAGGTGGTTCACAGATAATGTAAAAGGGAGACAGGCCTGTAACACTGTTCAGCAGGCAATAGTGTTATCCCAAGAGGTAGGGAACCAAACAGGAGCTGTGACAAAGTCTTTTTGACTTGCACAGGAATCTTTGCTAGGAAAGCAGACATTCAGACTGAGCCTTTGTCCTTTTTTCTTCTTTTTATCGTGGGGATGCAGCTCAGTGCCTCGCTCATACTAGACAGATACTCTGGCACTAAACTCACCCTAGCCTCCCACTTAAATTTTAGGCATGAACTAACTGCTACCAAGGAAAGGGTGGAGTGGTGAGGAGGGATTATGTTAGCAGTAGGAGCCCTAAAAGCATCAGGGTGGAAGCAACAGCTGCCTGCTGAAGATTCATTGGGTCTGACCTTTATGCTAAAAAGTGTTTGTAGATGTAGAAGTGCTTTTAGTTGTTAAAGTGGCTGGGGACATGGAGGAAGTGATACTGGCAGTTAGAGGATAAAAGTTGCAGTCGATCAGAATGCAGAATCATTGGTACAGGTTTGGGAGAGGTGGAGAGGGTGAGTAAAGGAGGCTGGATTTGCTCAGTGCACCCTGTATGCATGTATTGAAATATCACATAGAACCCCACTTATAGCTTCTATTTATACAGATTAATAAAAATATTCGGCTATGTTGGGGGAAACCTTTTCTCAGTGCATGGGACACTCTCATATAATGAATAATCTCACTCAAAATATTAATAGCCTTCTTGTTGAAGAACACCAAAACGTAAGGTTTTAGAAGGGTAGGAAAGTGGCTAAGAACCTAGTTAGAAATAGGTACAGGCAGAGTCTTGGTAAGGAGCTATGACCTTATCTTACAGGGTCTGGGAAATCATCAGAAGCTTTGTTTCATTCATTAAATGATGAGTGATAGGGTCAGAGTGAGATTTAGAGAGAACAGTAGTTGAGTTTGGTACAGTGTGTAGGAAGTAGGACTAGGTCAAGAGTTAGGAACCAGCTCATAGAAGGCTCTAGAGCCAGAAAGAAGAGTTTTTAGTAATGGAGTAGGCAAGGGGCAGCAAGGGAAGAGAATAATGAGAATAATGTTCTAAGAAAGTTAGCTGCATCTGATCAATATTAATGAGCCTGAATGTCCTTGACATAGAAATGTTGAACTGAAGATCGAGTTCAGGCAAAGCCACAACACAGACACTTAAAACTGACCGATGGAAGTCTTTCCCAAAGCTGTGCTATGTAAAGATCCTTGAGATCAATAAGTTCCTTCAAAAAAAAAATCTAAAAATTTAAGTCCACATTCATTTTTCTGGTATTTGATAGAAAAAGGAAACAAGTGGTCAGAGCCTTACTTGGAATCCTAGTTTGTAATTTGTTTACTTAGATGTAGATTTACTTACTGAACATTTATTCTATGCTGTGTACTCTAAAAACAGTACTGTACATATGTGGTTATATTTAGTTCTAAAACAACTACATGGCATTAGCAAAATGGTCCTTATTTTACTGATGAGGGAACTGAACTATTTAGAGATGTAGAAGTTATCACAAAGTTGTATAGTTAATAAGTGACAGTTACCAACCCCGCCAGTTTTCCTCAAACTGAAGGGTTTATAGGGATATGGGACTCTCAGTACTCAAATTATGAAAGCTCTTGGTAGACAGGGAAAACATGGTCACGGTGGTGAACTAGTGTTTAAAGCAGATGGTGTAGCTTTGGAGCTTTTAGCTTTTGTGCTCATTCCCCTTAATTAACTTGTAACATATTTTGATCTAGTGCGCAGAGGAGTCTTATCCTAGACTCCCCATTCTCTACAGAAAGGCTGGAGAGAGAGGCAAGAAATCCTCCATGCTACTCTCCGGGGTTTTATGAATCAAGTTTTGTTCTCTGATTCTCCCTTAGGAACACATGAAATTTACTGCCAAGCAGGGAGCCACCAAGAGGCAGGAATGCGTGCAATCTATAATGTGTCTCAATGTCCTGGCCGGCAAGACAACCCTCACCAGCGTTACCAAGCTTCAAGAACCTATTACATCATGGCAGAAGAGTTGGAGTGGGATTACTGCCCTGATAGGAGCTGGGAACTGGAATGGCACAACCAGTCGGAAGAAGAAAGGTAAGCCTTCAGAAGGGAGGAGATCACGCTTTAGAGAATGCTTTCATGAATGAGAATACTGACGCTGAGAGGAAGACGCACTTGAATAAAGTGGTGATATCATACTGAACTGGGACGATGGACTAGAATACAAGTTTTCTTGATGTCAGCTTAGTGTTTCTTCTGTATTTATTTACCAATTGGTTGAAGTTAAAAACTCGCCTGTGTCCTTATCCTCAGTCTTTGCCTCCTTTCTTCTAGCCAGCCAGAAATAGCTATCATTAGATTAAAATTTCAGAGAGACTATATTCCGGGAACTGTACGCCTCAAGTTACTTATTAAGGTTATTAAGTAGGCATGTAGCAGTAAAAGTACAAAACAGAGGAATTTAAATATAATTTTATTTCTTGCTTGCACAGTAGCCCAAATAGGAGTAATCCTATGGCTGGGAGGTGAACTATGTCAACCTGAATACTCACGTTCATCTCTGGGACCAAGATACAGTTCTCCTAACAGCCATTCTCAGCTATCAACTCAGAGCAAACAGCACTGTCTGTCAAGTGATGGCCTAAAAGTATGCATCTCTTTCACATCCTGTTGTCCTGAACTTATTCATATGGGTATGAGCTGAGAAAAAAAATCTGTGCAACGTAATCTCTGGGCATGTGTGTTCCCAGGTAAAACCCGAGTTATTCTACTGAAAGTGGAAAAGGATAGAATTGAAATGAAGGGACAAATTAGCAGTCTCTACTGCTTCGTTTTAGGTGATCCTGCTGTGGTTTGCCAATTCTTGCTTTTTATGTTGATTGATTGAGGGAGATGTTGTCTTGCTAATTTGTTCTGGGAATTAGGAAAAGTGAATTCTCTTATACAAACCTTGGTTTACTCATCTGTAATGTATTGAAAGAACATGACTCCAGAAGGGAGAGGGAAGAGAAGCAGACTCGAGTGTAACCCCAGGCCTGCTTCCTGCTTTCCAGTTGACAGTGCCTTTGTAGATGAGTCCTGTCACCTCTGCTCAAGTGATTGTACCTCTGAGACCACCTACCTCTCATACCTATTGACAATGTCAACTGGTAAAATGAGTAACAAAGCTTACCATAAACTAGCAAATAGTGGTAAGAAGAAACATGTAAAATGCCATTTCCTTCTTATGCCTTTCCACCTATTACTTCCAACAGCAGCAGAAGCAGCAGTCATTCATTTTCTCTTCCCACTTTGTACCTACCTTGTCTTTTGGTCAAACTAATTTCATCCGAGGCCTTCTGTGGTTGGAGCTAGAATCCAGGGCTTCTGATTATTAGCCCCATTCTTTTGTCATATTAATTGTATTATAAATTCTTTATTGGATGAGGGAAAACCAGAAGCAGGAAGAGATTTTGAAACCTATTCTATTCTGAACTGGAATCTTCATGATGGTTACACAGCCGATTTGGGAAGACAAAACAGCGATTCATGTCTGTTTTCTTCTGTGACATAAAAATAATGGTACTAAGCTGCTCTGTATCTGAAAAGAAAGGGTTGAAGGCCAAGTGCTGATAATACATTTTGGGTTCCTCTAGTTATGGTCATATTTTCCTGAGCAACAAAGATGGGCTCCTAGGTTCCAGATACAAGAAAGCTGTATTCAGGGAGTACACTGATGGTACTTTCAAGACCCCTCGGCCAAGGTCTGGAGCAGAAGAACACTTGGGAATCTTGGGTAAGGAACTTCAACTTCCATTCTAGTGTCTGGAAGCCTGATGTGCATCTAGAGCAGCTGTATCTTGGCAGTAAGGTCTTCTACAATCCCCATTCTCAATTTTTCTTAACCTATCCTAGAAGTATGGTTCTATTTCATAAAGGAACCATGAAAATGATTACTGAAAGGAAAAGTATGAATTTTTCTAGTTGAGCCAAATTTTTCTGGAATACCAGAAATTTTTTTTTTTGAGGCTTGAGGGTCTCTGGCAGGCCTGGCCTAGTGTGCTAACCCAGTGTCCCTACTCTGGTTTCCCTTCCATCATCTTCACAGGGACAATCCATAAGCTGGCAGGGGTAGTAGATTTTAAGAAGTCCTGTGGGTAGAATTTAGGAACATCAAAAAGTGGAAGTAATGCAATGAGGAATCATTATTCTCCATACATCCCACTTTTTTCACCTTTTTGTGGGTTCAGTGGATCTCCTTATGCATGATTTGCCACAGAAGGGATCTATTGCCCTCTGAAAAGTCCCCAGCTATTCTTTATTCTGTGTCAAACTCTCACCCATTATTGATTCCACAGAGCTCTGACTAAGGCCAATGGCTATTACAGATAGAGTTGGGATAGAAAAAGTGGGGATAATTGGAGGTGTAATCCTGTTGTTGAAATATTCTTGCTGGGCATGATGACACAACCTTGTAGTCCCAGCATTCAGGAGGCTGAGGAAGGAGGATCACTGAGAGTTTAGCCTGAACTCCATGGTGAGACCCTCTAGAAGGAAGGGAGGGAGGGAGGGAAGGAGGGAGGAAAGAAAGAAAGAAAGAAAGAAAGAAAGAAAGAAAGAAAGAAAGAAAGAAAGAAAGAAAGAAAGAAAGAAAGAAAGAGAGAGAGAGAGAGAGAGAGAGAGAGAGAGAGAGAGAGAGAGAGAGAGAGAAAGAAAGAGAGAAAGAAAAAGAAAGAGAAAAAAGAAAGAGAAAGAAAAGAAAAGAAAGAAAGAAGGAAAGAAAGAAAGAAAGAAAGAAAGAAAGAAAGAAAGAAAGAAAGAAAGAAAGAAAGAAAGAAAGAAAGAAAGAAAGAAAGAAAACAAGAAAGACAGGGAATGTCTTATGCTGTGAGTGACAGTATCAGTTTAAAGACTCTTGAATCTAAATATGGAGTGAACCTTGGCATTAGTCTTAAAAGGATCCTTTCTCCATAAAATCTATAGTTCAATGGACCTTGCAGGTATGTCCCTTTTTTTAATGTCCCCATGTCCGTTCTTCACGCTAAAGAAACTTTTAATTATTTTATATGTACTAGGTCCACTTATCAGAGGAGAAGTCGGTGATATCCTGATTGTGGTGTTCAAGAATAATGCAAGCCGCCCCTACTCTGTGCACGCCCACGGAGTGCTCGAATCCAGTACTGGCTGGCCACGGGCTGCTGAGCCTGGTGAGTGGGAGCACTGAGGGACAGGCCAAGGGCTCCACAACTTTGCTGCAGCCTTTTGTCTTGCTGCTTTAAAAGATTACATTCTTGTGGGTTGAGGATGGAGGCAGAGGTAGGACATTTATTTAACATGTACAACACCCTGAGTTCAGTCTGCAACATAGGTAAAAACAAAAGCGACTGGTGCACTGCTTAGCAGTAAATTATGGGCTTTGCATGTTTAGGACCTTGAGATCAAACCCTGTATGAAACAACAACAATAATAATTAACAACAACAAAACAAACAGACAAAAAATTTATCTTAGAGCTCTGAAACAGTTACAATAACCAAGACAAAGCCACACCCTAAATTAGTTGCCGTAAAAAGTAAATTTAAACCCAAAACAGGGTGTGGCTTTGTCTTGACTAATATTTCTATTTTAAATCTCTAAAAATATACTTTGGTTCCAGTCTGAACTGATCTTGGTCAGAAAGTGACCTGGCCCAGTCCACAGATTAATTTTTATCACTAGTTACAGCTAAAGCTCCTATCCTCTTACTACAGATTAAATTCTCACATGCTCAAACACTAAACTCCTAATACTGAAGGGAGAATGACCGCAATCTTCACCACATTCCTTTCCATTGAGTCATTCTTTGAGTAAATATGTGACGCCAGTGGATGACAGGAACAACTTTAGAAGTTATGAATACAGTAGCAAGTAATATTTCTTTTTAGCCTTCGAAAACTTGGACTATTACAGTAGAGATAAGAAAAAAATTATAATGTAGTGCAATGAGTGGTAAAGAGGAGTTTTACAGTGGGATAGGCAGGTTGGAAAGTGAGTAACTACTCTAATGTTTGTGTGCTTAAGAGTAGTTTTCCAGAGTAAGTGATACCTCACCTGAGATCTAAATCAGCAATTTTCAGACATTTAACTTGAATCAAAAGCACCTACTTGTTAAAGCAGGTTGCTGGGGTCAATCCTCAAAGTTTGATTCAGTGGGTCTGTTACGGGACCAAGAGTTTACTATTTCAAATAGATTTTCAAGTTATGCTTGTACTTGTAGTTCAGGAACTACACTTTTTAAAAACTTAAATGTATTGATACACATTAGATATACATACTGATCATATTCATAATAGGGAATTTTTACCCTTATATACAATATATCTTGATTTTTTTCTCCAACCCCTCCTCTCCCTTCAACCCCTCTTCCTTTATTTACAAAGCTTTGTTCCCATTTTTCCTTCTATTGTCTTTTTCTTTTTCTTTCCTTTCTTTCCTCCTCCCCCTCCCTTGTTTCCCTTCCAATGTGAGCATTTTTTCTCAATATCTATGATATATTTTGGCCTTTATTTACCCTTTCAGTTTCTCACACCAGAAAACAACGTGGCATTTACACATGTGTGTCTTATTTATTTCACTGAAGAGTATGATCTCAGGGTGCATCCATTTACCTAGAAATGTCTCAAATTTATCCTCTACCAAACACATTTTGTTTATACGTTCATCTGTTGATGGGCATTTGAGCTGTTTCCAAGATTTAGCTATTACAAATTGTGCTGCATGGGTGTGCATATATTGCTGTAATATGGTTATTTTAATTCTTTCAAGAGGATACCAAGAAGAGGAACAAATGGCTAGGAATTACACTCGGAAAAAACCACTGAACTAAAGTATGAAAGAAGAGATATATGAGTGAACAAAGGCAGGGTGGAAGAAAAATAAGTAAAAGGAAGGTGTAGACATAGAACATGTAATATTGAAAACTCGAGTAGTGAGAGGTAGAAGTTGTAGGGGAAATGGGATAGTTTCCAGAAAGAACAATGAAGTGAAATAAACAAGATTTATGATGAATTATGTGTTGAAAATTAAGAAAGATAATCCTTGAATGACATCCACAATTTGGAGGAAATTCTTGAGTCATGTCCAGATTTTTGGCTTGGACAACTGGATAAGTAGTGCTGCCATTCATTAAGATAGGGAAAGCGGTAGAAGGCTACTTTGACATCTGAGGGGAATGGGTTGGTTGATGACGGGTTCAATTTTGAATTTGTCCAATTTGAGATGACCAAACATATGCATCTGTTAGACAAAGATAAAGGGCTCAGTCAGTGATATGTCTTTACCCTTGGCAGTAGTGGATGTGGCGAGCATCAATATTAAGACATGTATTGCTCACTGAAACATGTATTTAAGAAAACAGTAATAAAGATGGTAGGAGAAAAACTGAGAAATTATGATATCATGGACATTAACAAGACATTTCAATGATCTCGAGGATTTAGTAGTAAACAATTTTTGTTGTTTCAATGAGGTTAAGTATGAGAACACAAAATTTTTCACTGCTTGGAGCAAAAGGGGAGCAACTGGTGATTTTGATAAACTGTTAGTGAAAGAGACTGTATTGGATTATATTAGAGCATAATTGGAAGATTTAGGAGTAGGAACTGTGAAAATGGTTTAATTTTATGATATAGTTAAAGGAATTTCAGGGGTGTGGTTAAGCACTAAAGTAAAATGGGGGTAAAGGCTATTAGATCTGAGGTCAAGTAAGTGGTATGTTGAGTGGTGAATGAATCATCTGCAGTGACCTGAAAGTCACTCAGTAGAATGGTAGGAGTTGAGGTGGGAAGGTAGACAGAGAATGAGATACTAAAGTCATCAGCACATGACTGAAAGGATAGAAGGGATGCATTGGATGCAGGGCAAATAGTTAGAAGAGTGCTATAGCAATCTAAACAAGTGATTACATTGTTTTAACAAAAGAGAAGGCCTGGCCTGATGGCACTTGCCTGTAATCGCAGCACTCAGGAGGCTGAAACAGAAGGATCTCTGCACTGCAAGTTCAAGGCCAGCTTGAACTACACAGTGAGATCCTGTGTTAAAAAAAATCCAGGAGATTGCACACGAAGATAAGGAGTTATGTGGAGTTGACAGATGTTAAAATAGAATCAGTAAGATATGATAACTGAACAATATTTTGGGACTGATGGTGATGGAAGAACCAAGGATAAAGAGTAAAATTTTGGTTTAAGTACCTGGATAGTGGTGCCACTCATAAACATAAAACTTGCAGGAAGCAGGGAATGGTTTTTGTTTGGTTAACTTTATTGAGGAGAGATTTTAATTCTAATTTTGAATCTTTTGTGTATGAGGTACTATAAGATAAAGGGGTCATACTGAGTCAGCCATGAAGGCTGATTTTACCCAGTTGGAGATAATGGGTTCATTGCTCAGAACAAATATCTGGGGTAGATACAAATATTTAACAGTCATTAGCGAGTACATAAGATGATACTTGAAGTCAGTTATGTATGTGATCAACCAGTGAGCAGCAGGGTTATGTAACATAGAGCTGAAAACGAAACTTTGAATTAATGTCATTATTTTAGTGGAGGTTCTATACTTTTAATAGTTTATACTAACAGTTCTAATCAAAATCACATTTTGATATTTTTGTGCTGAAATGAAATGATTGTTTATAAAGTTCCTTTAAGAAGAGAAAGGATGCCTGGGAAGAAGAGCCAAGATTGAAAAGATTATTGAGAAAACGATAGCACAATCTAATGGTATCGCATTGTTGTAAAGGTACAATAATTAAGACAGCATGACGCATAAAAAATGAGGCCAAAAGAAAAACCTCTGAAAAAAAGTATGCTTCTGCTTTTGTCATTAGCAGTGGGAAAACCTCATTATTAACCTCATTCTTTTGCTCTGTAGTCCTTCCTCACTAGCTTCTGACTGAGTGATATTACTAATTTCATGAGTTAGAGTCCGATATATTTGCTGGGAGATGTCTTCCTAGTGGACAGGGTTACTGTCTCCTTTATTTCAACACTCCCTGTTACACTGCTTGCTCCCAGCTTCTGAGCTGACCTTGCCTGTCACTGGGTGACCAGGCTCTGTGCATTAGGTTGAGTCCTGCTTTACAGCTGAATGAGGCTGGAAAGAGAAAGCCTTGCTGAGGCTTTTAAGTCAAAATTTTGCTCTTCAGTTCGCCTGTCATCAGAGTTCTGTACTAGGGATTGTTGGGCGCTGGCTCAGTCATGAAATAAGTGATAGCTTGCTTCCCATTTAGCCACTATTTATGATTCCCTTTGTCAGCACCCCAAAGGGAAGGAGCAAGGAATGGGAGCCTGGCTTTCCTGTGCTCCTGGATGGATGCTGCAATAGTAGCATTGAAATTTTGACTCTGGCCTGTAAAAACAGAAGAAAGGAAAAGTCGATCTCTATACAGTTTTAGAGCAGGACTTACCCTTTGGGGAAAAGTAAAACTAGATTTCTGTCAATTACATACTAAAGTAAATTACAAATAGATAAGAAGTAACATCTTAAAAGAACTAAAAGAAAATGTAAGTGAACATTTATCTGAAATCTAGGTGGGTATAGATTTTTTTCTAAGATTAAAAGCAAAAGATGAGGACATAAAAGAACATGTAATGCTTATAATAGTGTTACTGTTTCAATGGCTCTTACCAAAATGGCTATTGCCAGAGGGGGGAAAAACAAGTGAAGTATATAGGCCAGAAATTTATAAAAGAAGCAATATAAATCGATGGCATAAATATATAGCAGAACATGAAAGGATTTCAGTATGACTAATAAGTGATAGAGTGAGAACTGGCCAAAAAAAAAAAAGTCACACAGTGTAGTCGCTTTCCTCATAAATTTTATAGTTTGAGGGAAAAAAAGTAAGTAACAAGCAAGAAATATACTCATAAAATAAGTGCAGTATGTGCTAGAACATAGTAGAAGAGAATAGGGCAGAGTGGAGAAAAACAGTTTGATCTGAGGACTGAGAAGGAGCTGGTGTAGCATCTTTGAGGAGAGTCTCAGGAGTGATGATTTGTAATTTACATTGGTGAGTTAGATTGGTAGAAATCTAGTTTTACTAGAAAGACTTTGAGCAGAAGAATGAACTGACTTATATTGTAACACGATCCACCTGGTTTTGTACGTTGAGAAGAGACAGTCGGATGACAAGAAACGAGAAGAGAGGATAGGGAAGCAAGGCAGTAATCAAGGAGATAAAGAGTGAACATTGCAAGTTCCAGGCCACCCTGTGCAACTCTGATGTTGTCTCAAATTAAAAATGAAAAATGGGCTCAGGATGTTGCTCATTGGTTGAGCGCTTGCGTGGTATGTCCGAGGTCCTGGGTTGGATTCCCAGGGTCTGGGAAGGGGAACTTAGAGGATGTTTACTATCAGAAGATACAGAAGCCAGGTGACAGTGTTACATCTTTAAATTGTTGAAATCCATACACAGAATTCTATACACAGGGAAAATAAGAAAAATAAATTTTCAGGAAAAATATCTGTGAGAATTTATTATCCAGAGACCTATATTGCAAATAATGTTAAAGTATTTCAGGAAAAACTGCCATGTCACCAGACAGAAAAAAGGATCTATACAATGAATAGTGTTGAAATAGAATAAATTATATTAAAAATAAAATTAATTACTTTCCTTTGATTATTCTAGAAGAAAACTGACTGGCAAAAAATACAATACATTGAGGTTTTTTGAATGGAAAAGGGAAGTATATGACATAAATCACAATGGGCAAAAGGATACAGTTGCAAGGTTCTTACACAGGACATTAAAGAATAGAATGAGTTGAAGATAGAGTCCTTTAAATGAATTGTGTGGCTTTAATCTTTAGAGCAACTCACCAAATAATTTTTAAAAGATATAGTTTTAAATTCACAGTAGAAATAAAACGAATAAAGCAAAATGAGGTAGAAAATTATGGTAAAGTAAAAAACAGACAATAGGAAATAGTGAGATGGATCTTTGGCATATGGAAAGGGAACTGAGAGATGGAGGGAGTGGGCACAGAGAAGAAGGAAATGAGATCTAAAATGGGGGTTGGGAATTGTTGTGTACATTCACCAAGTTCCTATGAAGAACATGATCGTGTACTATATACATGTATGAATATGTACACATGTATATACTTTAAACATTCCAAGAAATACAGAAAGTAGTAGGAAGGGAAGGAGAAGACAGTTTAAAAAATTAAGAAATGTCTGTATCTGTACCAACTTCCCATGATGAAGGTAATCATAGACCACAAACACGTACCACAAAGGGAAGCAAATGGAGAAATAGAATAAAAGCTACCAGTAGGATAGATTTTACTGTAACCACATCACTCATTATAATAAATTTAAACCATCTAAATATACCACTGAAATGACATCTATGGTGACATTGGCTTAAATGAAAGGGCCCAATTATATGTTATCCCAAAGAAACCCACTTTAAATATAATGGTATAAACTGGATAAAAGTAAAACAGTGGGGGCCGGATATTTAGCTCAGTAGTTCTAGCGCCTGCCTCACAAGCGCAAGGTCCTGAGTTGAATTCCGGTAACCATGTACAATGCTAGGTGTGGAGACTCACGTCCACCAGCCATCAATACCACATACCACAGTGCCGGGCGTGGTGGCTCACGCCTGTAATCCCAGCACTTGGGAGGCAGAGACAGGAGGATTGCTGAGTTCGCGGCAGCTTGGCTGGGCTACATAGTGAGTTCAGGGCCAGCCTGAACTACAAAGCAAGACTCTGTCTCAAAAAAAAAAAAAAAAAAAAAAAAAAAAAAAAAAAAAAAGTAAAACAGTGGGTAAGGATAAGTCATGCAAAACTACCATGGCTATACTATCAGGCAAAGAACCTTCAGATTAAGGAAATTGCTACATAGACTTACATTGCAATAAATGGATCAATTCTCAGAGCAAAATAAAATAATAAAAATGATCATAATATGTTTTAATGGAGCAACTCCAACATACAGAAGTGGAAAAACTTAGGTAACTCAAAGATAGTCTGTGTATCACTATGAATTTCTTCATTTTATCTATGTCATATAATGTTGAAATGCAATCGACAGTATTTTTTTCTTTAAATCCTCTTTATTTCTGCAAAGTGAATAGTAATGTCCCCGTTTTTCACTCATAATTTTAGTTACCTGTTCTCTTTTTCCTGTATCATTCTAGTTAAATGTTTTAATTTTTTTAATTTTCACAAAGAATCAGTTTTTTGTTTCATTGATTCTATTATTTTTCTCTTCTCTATTTTACTTATTTCTACCCTAATTTTTAAATATTATTTCCCTCTAACTTTGGTTTTACTTTGTTCTTTTCCTAATTCTTTAAAATTTACTGTAAGGTTATAAGATGTATGTTGTTCACAGTGCTGAAGGCACAAAATCTAGGGTCCTCGCACAATGATAACTTTGCTGGCAACGTCTTGAGGCAGCAGAGAGTACCGTGTGACAAGAGACAGGGAGCTCATGTGTCTCTTCTGGTCTCCTTCTTCTTATAAAATTACGGGGATTCATTTTCAAATTCTCCATGCATATGATTTTATCTATTCCTGATCGCTTCCCAAAGATCTCCCTTGTAAACATCATGGAAGATTCACTTTCCACCCTCTTACAAGACCCTTCACAATGGGGATTAAATTTCAGCCTATGAAGTATTGCATAAAATAGATTCAAATCACATTTAGTGTATTTCTTCTAACTTACTGTAGTTATTTGCAGCTATAAGATTGTTTCCAGGGGCCGGAGGGTTAGCTCAGAGGTTCCGGCGCCTGCCTCGTAAGCGCAAGGTCCTGAGTTCAATCACTGGAAACTACATACAATGCTGGGAGTGGAGACTCACGCCCACCAGCAATCAATACCACATACCACAGTGCTGGGCGTGGTGGCTCACGGCTGTCATCCCAGCACTCAGGAGGCAGAGACAGGAGGATTGCTGAGTTCGAGGCTTGCCTGGACTACATAGTGAGCTCAGGGCCAGCCTGAACTGCAAAGCAAGACCCTGTCTCCAAAAGAAAAAGAAAGAAAGAAAGAAAGAAAAAGATTCTTTCCAGGGCCGGAGATTAGCTCAGTGGTTCCAGCGCCTTCCTAGGAAGCACAGGGTCCCTGGTTCAATCTGGTAACTACATACCACAATACACCAGTACTGGGCATGGTGACTCACGCCCACCAGCGATCAGTACCACATACAACAGTGCTGGGCGTGGTAGCTCACGTTTGTAATCCCAGCACTCGGGAGGCAGAGGCAGGAGGATTGCTGAGTTCGAGGCTTGCCTGGGCTACATAGTGAGCTCAACAAGACATGTTTTATGGCCTGTCATACACAGACTATTCTGAACAGTGTTTTCCATGCACATTTTTGTTGAGTAGAGTGTCATATATATCTATTAGGTCGAAAGTGTTGTTCGTATCTTCTTTTTTTCTTAGATATTCTGTATAAATATCCTACCCAATATTACAAGTGATGTATTGGAGTCTCCAATTATTATGATCAAGCTGTTTCTTCAAATGCCATCAATTTTTGCTTTGTGTATTTTGGGGTTCTATTTTTGTTTTGTAAATTTTTACAATTATTATATTGCTTCACTTGTTAATCCTCTTTTGTGCATACCATATACTGTCGCTTGTAACATTTTAACTTAAAATCTGTTTCTTCTCTGTGTCTCTGTATCTCTCTGTCGTTGTCTCTGTCTCTTGTTCCACCCCGCCCCCTCCCTCTAGCAGGGATTGAGCCCAGGGTGTTTCTCTACACTGAGCTACATCTCTAGTTCCTTTTTTTTTTTTTTTTTGAGACTGGGTCTCACTGAGGTGGTTCAGGGTGGTCTTGAATTCATGATCCTCCTGCCTCAAGGTTCTGTAGTGTCTAACTATCTTTTGGTTACTCTTTGCAAGGTACACCCATTTTTATTTATTCACTGTCAACATGATTATGTCTTTGTATTTAAAGTAAGTTTTATAGACAACATGTGGTTGGTGTTGCATATTCTTTTTTGTTTTGTTTTGTTTTGTTTTGAGACAGGGTCTCGCTTTGTAGTTCAGGCTGGCTCTGAGCTCACTATGTAGTCCAGGCAAGCCTGGAACTCAGCAATCCTCCTGTCTCTGCCTCCCCGAGTGCTGGGATTACAGGCATGAGCCACCACACCCGGCCCATGAAGCACTTTTTAAAAAATAAAAATAAAGAGACATTTTTTTTTTTTTTGAGACAGGGTCTCGCTTTGTAGTTCAGGCTGGCCCTGAGCTCACTATGTAGTCCAGGCAAGCCCGGAACTCAGCAATCCTCCTGTCTCTGCCTCCCGAGTGCTGGGATTACAGGCGTGAGTCACCATGCCTGGCGCATATTCTAACTTTTAATAAATACATTCAGTCAATTTTTTGTTTAGTGGGTTTAAGTCATTTACATTTGACATAATTCCTGGTATAGAAAGATTTACTTCCATTGTTTTGCTATTGGTTTCCTGTGTGTCTTGCACCATTGTTGTTTGTATTTCTTTGAATACTTTTTTATATGTTGTTGATTTTTTTCTGTAGTACACTGTTTGGATTTCCTTCTCATTTCATTTTGTCCATAGTTTTAAAAATATTTTCACTGAGATTAGATTTAAAGTATTTCATTGAGATTAGTTTTAAAATCCTAAATTTGTTTCAGTGTAGATCAAACTCATAACAGTTTAACTTCAATAGCATATTCTAATCTGCTTTACATATATTTTCACTCATATACAGGTTGTACTTTTATGAATTACACTGTATACATTGTCCAGTCATGCAAAGGGATAGCTATTTTTGTGTACTTTCTCCTTACATAATGCAGGAAGCAAACTACAGAGCTACTGGCCAAAAGTATAGTACATTAATTACTTTATATTTATCTCTGTCCATACTTTTAATAGAAGTCTTTATTTCTTGATATCACTTCAAGTTACTATCTAATATCCTTTCATTTAATCTTGAAGGTTTCTGTCTGACATTTCTTGCAGGACAAATCTAGTGGCAAAGAACTTCCTCAACTTTTGTTTAACTGGTAGCTTATCTTACTCTTCCTGATTTCTGTGGTTTTGGTTGAAAAATCAGTGGTTAGTTTTGAGGTGAGGACATATCTCAGAGTAGAGCACTTATTTAGCATGTTAGGCCCTAGATTCATTCCCCTAGTACATCAAAACAAACCCAAATTCTACTGATGATTTTATTAAGGATCTCCTATGTGACAAGTTTTTGTAGTTTTCTCTTTGTTGTTATTTATCTATGGTTTCATGATAATGGACATTGGTGTGGGTATCATTGATTTTATTCTAGTTGGGGTTAGTTGAGCCTCTTAGGTGGATAGATTTATATTTATCAGGAAATTTTCAGCTATAATTTCACATATTCTTTTTCTCCTTTCTCTCTTCCTTCAGCTACCAGGCAGGCATGGTTCCACCTGCCTGGTATACCTGGCCTGTACAAATTATTTATCATTTTTAATTGGATGGTTTATTTTCATTTTAAGTTTTGGTTTACTGATTTTTTTTGTCTTATGTTTTTATTTTTTCTTGTGGAATTGAATTCCATTAAAATACTCAGTTTTTATGACTCAAAATATCATACAACCAGGGCCGGAGATTTAGCTCAGTGGTTCCAGCATCTGCCTAGCAAGCACAAGGTTCCTGATTCGATCCCCGGTAACCACATACAACAATATTGGGCATGGTGAGCCATGCCCATCAGCAATCAGTACTGCACACCACAGTGCTGGGCATGGTGGCTCACGCCTGTCTTCCCAGCACTTGGGAGGCAGAGGCAGGAGGATTGCTGAGTTCGAGGCTTGCCTGGGCTACATAGTGAGCTCAGGGCCAGCCTCAAGTACAAAGCAAGACCCTGTCTCAAAAAAGAAAGAAAGAAAGGAAGGAAGGAAGGAAGGAAGGAAGGAAGGAAGGAAGGAAGGAAGGAAGGAAGGAAGGGGGAAAGGAA
>PVIC010026708.1:0-24404 GCA_004025085.1 Thryonomys swinderianus
GGCAGGGTCTTGCTTTGTAGTTAAGGTTGACCCTGAACTCACTATGTAGCTTAGACTAGCCTTGACTCATGGCAGTCCTTCAGAACTATCCCCTCAATGCTGGGGTTACAGGTGTGAGCCACCATCCCCAGCTAATTTAATTTGATAGGTTAAAACCTGATAGTGTCATTGGGAGAAGATTGAAACAAAGGGCATGAGGCCTAGTTGAAGAGAGTTGTCATGGGACTGTATCCTTGAGGAAACTATCTTGTCCCTTGCCTCATCCTCTATGGTGTAGGCTCACTTTCTCTTTGATTTTTAGCTGCTATGAGATACCCATCTCACCCCTCCCATGCCCTTCTGCCACAATATCTCTGTCTCATCAAAGGCCCAGGAAAAATGGAATTGGTAGACCATGGACTAAACCTAAAATAAGTAAACTAAAATAAGTTTGGAATTGTTACTCCTCCTTTAATTCTCAGGTATTTTTGCCACAGGGACAGTAAGCTGATGAACACATACTTCAAATATGACAGTCTTATCCTGCCAACTAATATTTATTGTGAAGTTATTATGCACAGGATATAATGATCAACTCTGCTGGATCCAAAATTTCTGAGATGACTATGACCAAAATCTTCCAGTCCAAAGTGACAGAAATAGCTACAAATAATAATGTGGGAGTGTAAGATCATCTCTCAATAAAGATACAAAAAAGAGCTGTGGAGAAAGGCATTAGTTGGTTATTTCTGGATGAATGAATATTTGAAAGCATGGGCTGAAAGACAGACATTGAGAATTGAAGACTCAACCCTTTCCTTTGTTTGTAATCTTGGCAGTTACTTTGCCTCCTCTGTGGTCTGTCTTCCTCACCTGTAAGATGGAGCTAATAACAGCCCTCTCCCTGTGTAACAATGAAAGGAAATAACTATAAAACTAAAATACCTTCCACAGCATATAGAGCATACAGACTTAAAAGAGGATTGGCGTCTCACTGTTTAAAGATTTAAACAAATAGAAAAGGCAGAGAAATGCATTAAATGAAAGATAAGTTTAAAAAATAACAGCTAATATTTAAAAAAGTTACCTGTGTTGAGCTTGAACACTTACCTAAAAAAATACTCTGCAATATCTTCCTTAGGATGTTGACCTATCACTACCTTATGTTCACTATCATATGTACAAGCCTAAAGTGTACAAAACAGAATCAAGTAGAATGGAAATTACTAAAGGACGGGAAGGGTAAGCAGGAAAGAGCATGAAGAGGTTGTGGGACAAGAACCAATATGTGGTTAGGTCAAAGAAACAAGTTCTAATGTTTACAACACTATGGGATGATCATGGTTCACAGTAAAGTATGACCTGTTTTATGAAGATCTGCAGGAAATTCAAAGCTTCTGAACATGAAAAAGAAATGCTAAGGAAATGGATGTGTTAATTACTTTGATTTGATATGTTTTATACATTTATCAAAACATCACCTTATATCTGATACTTATGCACAATTATTCCAAGTTATTAAAAAGAAAAAATAGAAAAGAATGTTATCCTAATTCAGGCCATTAGGAAGGCGCTGAGATTCACACCCCCATGCCCTCCTGTGGCAGAGATGTGCCTTCTAGGACACAAGTTGCCTCTTATCCAGGAATGAACCTTGGAGAACTTGTGTAGGTTGGTACTGTTTACATGACGACTCTTCACTGGGATGGCAATTTCATGTATGTGAAGCAATGTGGACTATATGCTTTGATTTCTAACTTTTCTAAAACAAACTCTCATGCTTATAAAAGTAATTCATTGCAAAAGTGTGCAATTTGGAAAATATGCTAAAACACAGAGAAAGAATAAACTTGCTGTCTACAGAAGTCTAGTGTTAATATTTCAATATTCTTTCAGTGTTCTCACTTGGTTCATGGTATTTAGTAATACAGTATTGTATTTCCTCTATTCTTTCCTGAGCTTATGATAATATGTGATCCTGATATTCTCCTTCTTGGTATTCAGAGGAGGGTTATCAAAACAAGTCTGATTAAAGATCCCAGATAGTGTGTCAGAGACGGAAAAAGGACAGACCAAGCACCATGCTTGCTAAAAGACGGACTGCAGCAAAGGCCTTGTGTTACCTCTCCCATTGCTACAGTCACACATTGCTATAAACTCAGCAGTTTAAAACAAATTGGTTACAGTCCTGGGGACCAGAGGGTGCATGGGTTACACAGGACTAGAATCAAGAATCAACCCTCAGAGGACCTGGGTGCAATCCACTGTGTTCTTTCCAGCTCCTGCAGTCCTGCATTCTTTGGCATGTGACCACACTGTTCTGAAACCAATTCCCGTGAGCACAGTTCCTTCAACTCAGATACTCCTGCTTCCCTCAGAAGGACCTGTGTGCTGACACTGAGTCCCCACTGGTATCCAGAGCACTCTTCACCTTTCAAGAGTCTTAAATCAATCTTGTCAGCAGATTCTCCTTGGCCATGTGAGGCATCACACTCACGGGTTCTGGGATTAGGATATGGACAGTGTTAGACCACTATTCTGCCCGCCACAGGTGCTAGAATTGTCTTCTCTTGGGTTTAATGAAAGACCTTATGTCTTCACCACTGTTAAAGGTGGTTCTGTTGTGCCCTACATTCTGGAATGTCCCTGACCTAATAATGATAGAATTTCTCTTACTTTCATTTACACACCTTCAAGTTTAGCTTGAGAAATAAAAGGAGGCTGAGCTTTTAGGCACAGCATGCTATTGAACAACACTAAAGAAAGCCACTTTTCAAGCAGGGAAGCAGGCATTTCAGTGGCCAGGTATGTGAGTGAAACCAGTTTCCAGGATGGTACTGGCCTGAGAAGCAGCCAGTAGACTAGAAAACAGCTACAGATGGGCTTGACAGCAGCAGCACGGAACTGAGTAATAAGCACCCATCACAGGGGCTGCCAGTGCCAACCCAGGCGGCTCAGGTTGTCCTCGTGCCAGGGCACTGGCTGCCTTGGTCACTGACAACAATCCCTTCCCTCCCTCCTTTCTTTCCTCCCTCCGGTTTTCCTTCCTTCCTTTTTTTTTTTTTTTTTTTGAGATGGGGTCTCACCAGCCCTGTAAAGATCTGGGAAATGAGTGACCAAGGTGGAAGTCATGGCCTGTGCCAGGCTTCAAAGGGGCCCCACAGGAGTAGCTGAAGGGATGACAGCGAGAGAAAGGGGCTGGAGCAGCAGGAGTCTGGGAAAAAGCAAAAAATGTGGTTAGAGTTTGTCAGGGCTAAGGCTGCTTGTCCTCAGGCCACATAAACAGTGTTAGAATCTGATAGGAATCATCACTGGAATCAAGTTTTGTGCTTTGAATTATGAGCTCATACAGACCATAGAGACAAGATGCTGGGGACACGTAAGGAGTGCAGGTGTTTTCCAGTGTCTGTTGCTGTGCTAAAGTTAACCATAGTTTTGAAATGGGGGCACGGGAGGGTGGGTAGAGGAAAGGAAGTTAAAATTATTAGGATGCAACATAAACCTGTACCAATCCCCAAGATGAATAATATTATCGTCATATATATGTATACATATGTGTGTGTTTATATGTATATGTTTATGTAAACAATAGAACTAATCACAGTCTCTTCTGTGCCCCTTGTCCTAGCACTGCATCTTATCATCAACTTTAGTCTTCCTATGGGCCAGAGATTTAGCTCAGTGGTTCCGGCACCTGCCTCCCAAGTTCAAGGTCCTGAGTTCGATCCAGGTAACCACATACAACAAAGCTGGGCATGGTGACTCACGCCTACCAGCAATCAGTACCACATACCACAGTGCTGGGTATGGTGGCTCACGCTTGTAATCCCAGCACTCAGGAGATAGAGACAGGGGAATTACTGAGTTGGAGGTTTGCCTGGGCTACATAGTGAGCTCAGGGCCAGCCTGAACTACAAAGTGAGACCCTGTCTCAAAAAAAAAAAAAAAAAGGCTTAGGAGGTTTTTCTTTGTTTGTTTTTGAGACAGGATCTCACTTTGTAGTTCAGACTGGCTCTGAGCTCACTATGTAGTTTAGGCAAGCTTTGAAATCAGAGATCCTCCTGTCTCTGCCTCCCGAGTGCTGGGATTACAGGCGTGAGCCACCACGCCCAGCAAGAGGTTTTTGAGGTGAGGAGAAGATAAAACATTTATTTTTAAAATTTCTTGCTTCAAACTAATATCATATACATTAAATACTATTTAAACTTGTATTTATGTTGTATTTGTATATTTGACTTGAGCTGGATTTTTTTGGAGCAAAACAACTTAAACTTTTGCTGATAACCAACCAAAAAAAAGTATAGGGGACAGGGAAAGTGGATGTAACTAGAACCCTTGCAGTTAAGTTCTAGTTTCCTGTGAGCTCGACAGCACAAGGTGAAATAATTAATAAATAGATAGAAAATGAGACTTAGAGAAGAAACTGAGCTTGGGACTGATCTTTGATTCTCTGGGTAGCAAACACTACAGACCTGAGCTTGCCACACTTTTTATTCAGTACATCCAGAGCAAGCAATGTAACAGGTCACTCAGAAGGTAGTAATTTGGGGCCATCAGGAATAACAAATGTAACAGGTCACTCAGAGGGTAGCATGTTCTTATATCCTAGAACAATGAGGAATTACATAGATAAAGGTCCCATAGGGCAGGACAGATGTCAGGCAATAGTCCTTAAGGAATTATGTAGATGAAGATCCCAGTGTAGTTCTGCCCAGGAGCATCACAGCATGTGGGACCACCGAGTCCCTGTTGCTCCCAGAGGTGAAGACAAGAGTCAAATCTTCAAATCCTTCAGCAGTTTTCTCTGGTATCAGAAACTAAAGTTATAAATGTGTTCTAGAATGCATGATGGATACTGTGAAATAGTAAGTATTCAAAGGGTAATGGGGTTTAGGGGTAAATAATGCAGAAAGAAAAAGATTGATAAAAAAGGAAACAATGCTTATGTATATAGGGGCAGTGGGGAGGTAGCATGGGTAGGGGAGGGGGAAAATGAGAATTAAGTTGTGTCATGTACTGGTACGAATTCTAAATGTGGAGTGTAATTGTGATGTGTATATATAATGTATCAACAAAATGTACCAATAAAAAATTTAAAAAAGAAAGCTCAGCCTAGTCTCAATCCTGATGGTGCAATTTTTCTCCAAAATAGGATCGTCCCTGACAGCCAAGTTAGAAAATAAGGAATTAATAATCAGAATTTTTTTTAAATGGACTACACACTTAGTTCTACTTGCCACTGAGTGAATTGTTACCATTCCAGTGAAAGGTTGATCATTCTCTGTTAGGCTGTGTTAACTACGTTTCTAGCTACCTGTCTGCAACTCATCCATGAATAATCAGGCCACTGAAAAGCTTTGTGACTCTGTCCCTAGAGCCTGTGATCTTCAGCAGCACGTCTCTGTCCGATGGTGAGCATGTCTGTCACACTATGCTTCTTACAACACCCCTTTGGGAAACATCAGAAACTGTCAAAAGTGGCTGGTCCCATTTGCTATCATGTCTTCTCCATTTGCTAATCCAAAATTTTCTTTTTACCATATACTGATAAGTGTTTATTGGCTGCAAAACAAAAAATACTAAAGGAGAGGTTAAAGAAGAAAGTGGCCAAGAGGTCACTGAGAAAACTGATTATTTTTCCCCAACCTCTTCTCAATTCACTCTCCTATGGATTTGTAAGAAAGCCTCTTTAAGCTGATTTCACAAGTTTAGCTTTTCTTTTTTTAGATTTCGTTTTAAAAAATTACTTCCTGTGTCAGAAGTGCTCATTCCTCACCTGTTGTCCATTTCTTCTTCCTTCAAAGCAGCAGAAACTTCCCTTCATCGGTAAAGCAGAAGCAGTTTGGTAAAATTCCTCTCTTCCTGGAATTTGTTCCTCAAGTAACATAGGTCACTTGGTGAAGCTCCAGCCTTTGTTTTGGAACCATTAAGGGCAGACCAGGGGTAACTGAAAGGAATAGAGCTGTGCCATGTTCAGGAACCTAATAGCCCTAATCAGTGTAAACGCTATACACCATAACATGACTATGACCAATAGTACTAAAAAGTGATTGGGAAACCAGGGAAGGGAGGGAACCAAGGGAATTAAAAGTAAAAGCTGTAGGGCTGGGGATTTAGTTCAGTGGTTCCAGCACCTGCCTCATAAGCGCAAGGTCCTGAGTTCCATCCCAGTAACCACATACAACGCTGGGCGTGGTGACTCACGCCCACCAGCAATCAATACCACATGCCACAGTGCCGCGTGTGGTGGCTCACGCCTGTAATCCAAGCACTTGGGAGGCAGAGACAGGAAGATTGCTGAATTCGAGGCTTGTCTGGGCTACATAGTGAGCTCAGGGCCAGCCTGAAAGACAGAGCCAGAACCTGTCTCAAAAACAAACAAACAAACAAACAAATAAAAAAACACCTGTAATGTAACCACTCCCCAAGATGATTGTAAACTGCATGAATTACAAGCATGGACTAATAAAAATTATAAGTAAAAAAATTTTAAAATGACAGACCACCAGCAACAAATGCTGGCAAGGCTGCAGAGGAAAAAGGAACCCTTCTCCACTGTTAGTGGGAATGTAGACTGATACAACTGTTATGGAGATCAGTGTGGAGATTCATCAAAAAAACTAGGATTAGAGGTTCCATTTGACTCCGCTATAATATGAATCATATCATAGTGACATATGTGCACCCATGTTTGTAGCAGCTCAGCTAAATCTTGGGGAAAAAGGCGCATCAACTGGAGACTGGATAAAGAAGATATGTTTTTCTTTTCTATAAAATGGAGCATTACTCTGTCTTAATGACAGATAAGTTTGAGTCATTTATACTCAAATGGATGTACCTTCAGGACATACTCAAGTGAAATAAATAGCTCACAGATGTGTAAATATTGTAACTGCTGGTATGAGAAATTGAAGATGTTAATAAGTTCTAGAATGTATGATGAATATTGTGAAATAGAAAATATGCAAAGATAAATATGATGGAGGAGTGAATAATGAGGGGTAAGGAAAAATGTGATGGTTTAAAAAAAAGGGAAACAAAACTTAGGTATTTAGGGGGTGGAGGGCTATGGGGTGGGTAGGGGAACAGGAAAAAATGAGAATTAAATTGTGATATACTGGTATAAATCCCCAATATTGAGTGTGATCATGATGTGTATATACATGTACCAACAAAGATAAAATTAAAAAAAAATAAAAGACAGACCAGGAGACTTGGCATTTTGGACCCTCACATGCCCAGTCACCACCCTGAAGCTGTTGTTCCTTCAGTGAAGTGAACTCTATCGCGATTAAGGCGGTTTCTTGCTCACCCACACCCCGAGAGACTTCCTGAACCCAGCCTGGTTTTCCATTCACTAAAACCTTAAATTGCATGGCCGAAAGAGATCCCACCAGGTTGTCCCACACTAATTTTCCACTCCGCCCTTACGTATCCTGGCCACTAGGTGACGCTGTATGAAGCATGAAATCAAAACAGCTTGCATTCCCAAATCACTGACGTTGAGGACGACTGTCCATGGCCCTCAGCCAGATTCGTAGCAAACTGCACACGATCAAGAAATAAACAGTTTTAAGCCAGAGATGATGGATATTCTTCACTTCAACCAACTCTAGCCTGTTTGAGCCAGAGGAAGTATATTCAGGACCTAGAATTGGCCTCAGGGGTTTGAGAACTTCAAGAAGAGTGTGCTAAATATTATGAATGTGTGATGATGGGCATTTTCCCTGAGGAGTGGTTACAGATTTTAGGGTATTTTCAGTGGATTATGTTCTAAAAACTATTCAGGACCACTGATTTACAGTGTAAACTAAATTCTGTCTTCTTACAGGCAGTGTTTATATAGCTGTATTCTCTGTGCTGTCTCCATTTGTTTGTCCTAAATTCTCATTTCCATGTAGAGAAATGAGTCTGGTCTTTAAATTCAGATGTTCTGAGTTTGAGGTATAGCAAAGAGTTGTTTTAAAATATGCTATATAAACTCATGAAAGTTACTCTGATTCTCTAAGACAGTTTCTTTATCTATGAAATGAGAGAATACAAGATAAATATGTCTAATATGTATGTTTTATGCATCAATTGCTAAATAAATACTATTAACTTTTAGCATAGCTCACATACTTTTACTTAATAGTTTATGACTTTGACACCTAGAATCCTAAATTTGAAGCATTTGGTGGGTCAGAATTGGGATTTACAGTCATTTTTATTTTTACACAGCAGTGTTGTCCTGTAGAAATATAAACCATAAAGATAATTTTAAATGTTCTAGTAGCCAGATTTGAAAAAATTAGAAAGAGAGACCAGATCAAACCATATATTTTATTTAATGCAATATAATGCTCTAATAATTTCAATATGCAACTAGGATAAGAACTTAATCAAGGTCTCAGTCTCTTTGTACTACGTCTTTGTAGCCTTGTATATTTGTACATGCCGCACCCCTCAGTGCAGACTGGACATCTTTCAGGCACCCAAAAATCATGTGCTTCCAGTGGCTACCACACTAAACGTGCCATAGGGAGCAGTTAGAGGGGTGAATCAGTATCTTCACTGATCAGCTAACAGATTCAAACTCTCCTATGCATGTACTCTTTTAGGGATACTGGTCTTTGAGCATTCTTTGTGCATGCATTATTGCATCGATGTGCCAGTCACTTCATACATTGCACGGAATATTTACTGTGTGTCAAAATTCCCTTTCTTCTTATTTTCCATTTAAAGAAGTTATTCATACTCAGATTGCGTTCTGTGTGCTCCATAGCAACTGTTCAGTTCCGCAGACCATAGCATCCTAGCCCTATCATTTATCACATGTTCCGTGCCACAGGATTTATCTTCTGTGCCACAAGTGACTCCAAGCACATGAGCATCTACTCATTATTATGCAGTGGCTTAGAAAACCATCTTTATTCTTTAGAACTACTCAATGGACTTGGTAGATTATAGGTGGAAAGATCAAGGAACCAATATGATAAAAATACATTTAATAAGTACCTACTAATGATATAAACCAGTATTCCCTATTGTTTTGCTGGGACAATAATTCTGATATTCAGCCTCTCAACTCAAAGACAACTTCATGGTTAAATACAGTTTTAGAAAGGCTATTTTAACAAGGTTGGATGGAATTGTCTTAAAACTGGATTTCTCTGACTCTTTAAGGTACTGATGTATAGTGGCATTCTTTAACAGCAGTATATAGCATGCAATCATTCTATATCATTGTTTAAAAAGAAATCTTTCTCCTTGGAACAACTTGATGATGACCATATTAAGAGACCACATTTGGAACATATTGACTTAAAAGTCACTGAGATTTATAGGAATGAAAAGCCAAGCAAAGGGTGAAAGGAAGGCTCTCCAAATTCTTCAAGGAGAGGCGAAGAGGGATTTGAATGTCAACCTCAGGAGCATTTAAAGGGTGACTGGTCCTTTGGTGGTTTAGTTATTTTACATTCATATTCTCCAAATACACTTTGTACTGTCTGTTTCTCTGCTCATGTTATTCACTTAATTGAGAAATCCCTTCCTATCCTTCCCCTCCTAAAAAATCTGTCTCATAACTTATGGTCCATCTTACATGCTACTTCTCCTTGAATATATCTACTAGATCATCCATCTACATGTGAATTCTTTCCTCTACCCTCCTCAACTAAATCTTTATGGTTAGAACTGTCACAAATTGCAAAACGCAGTTACTAGCATCTTGGTTTCACCAGAAGACATTTTTCGTTCTACCTCTTATCATAATGGATGTGTAACGTAGTATACACTAGTTCCACAGAGACAGTCACAGGATGGGGAAATAACTGAATACAAGGATTTGTGCCTGGCTGCCCTCACACAGAGTGTGGAAAGTTCATCACACAGGAACTGAGTACCTTATATTATTATGTAATTTTTATTTCAGTTTGGTTTTAGATTTACAGGGAAGATGCAGAAATAATACTCAGCGAGCCTCTACACCACTCACAGCAGCTTCTATCACCATTGTTTTATAAAGCATGGGACATTAAGAGCCATTAACCATGTTCATTACTCACTTCCCTTCCTTCTCCCTAATGTCCTTTTCCTTTCCTTCCTTGCTTTTAGGACTTCACAATACATTTAGTTGTCATATTTCCTTAGCATCGTCTGACTGGGACAGCTTTTCATTCACTTCTTATTTTTGATGATCTTGGCAGTTTTGAGGAGTAGTGGCCAGGATTTCTAGAAAGTTCTCAGCCAGAATTTATCTGATATTTTCTCATGATTATTTGGGTTCTACATTATGGAGAAGGGCAATCACAAAGCCACTATCATACAATGTCCAGTATGGAAACTCTTAACACAGTGCTTTACTATTGTTATTAACCTTGCTCACCTGCTTGAACTAACATCTTTCCTTTAAAAACACTTTCCACAATCACTATTGTTTTTTCTCCAGGGATATAGTTTATTAAAGACAAAAATAGGGTGTTAGTACCTGTGTGCACAGTATTGAGTATTGACTTTTACTTTTTACATTGTATTGGTACATTATATATATACATCACAATTACAGTCCACATGGAGAATTTGTACCAATATGTGGCATAACTTAATTCTCACCTTCCCTCTCCCCTACTCACCCTACCTCTTCCCCACCCCTATATACACAAGCATTGTTTCCTTTTTTTATAATCAAATTTTTTCCTTCTTCATTATTTATCCCTAAGCCCCATTACCCTTTGAATATTTACTATTTTACAATATCAATCATGCATTCTAGAACACATTTATAACTTCTCTTTCTCATATCAGAGAAAATATATGATATTTGCACATCTGTGACTTATTTGTTTCACTTATGAGTATGTCCTGAAGGTACATACATTTGAGTATAAATGATTCAATCTCATCATTCTTTATGGCAGAATAATACTCCATTTTATTTTATTATTATTTTTTTTTTGAGACAGAGTCTCGCTTTGTAGTTCAGGCTGGTTCTGAGCTCACTATGTAGCCCAGGAAAGTCTCAAACTCAGCAATCCTCCTGCCTCTGCCTCCCGAGTGCTGGGATTACAGGCGTGAGCCACCACACCCGGCAATACTCCATTTTATTTTTTTTTTAAATCTTCTTTATTCATTCTAGAGTTGATGGGCATTTGGGTAAGATTTAGTTATCACAAACTGAGCTGCTATAAAAATGGGTACACATATGTCACTGTGATAGGAATCTTGTAATTCTTTTGTGTATATTCCCAGCAGGGGAATAGCAGGGTCAAATGGAACCTCTAATCCTAGTTTTTTGAGGAATCTCCACACTGATCTCCATAATGGTTGGGTTAGTCTACATTCCCACCAACAGTGGAGAAGAGTTCCTTTTTCCCTGCAGCCTCACCAGCATTTGCTGCTGGTTAATTTCGATATAACAGCCATTCTTTGTGGAGTAAGATGAAATTTCAGAGTTGTTTTCATCTGCATCTCTCAAATGGCCAATGATGTTGAGCATTTTTTTTTTTTGAGACAGGATCTCACTTTGTAGTTCAGGCTGGCCCTGAACTCACTATGTAACCCAGGCAAAGCTCCAACTCAGCAATCCTCCTGTCTCTGCCTCCCGAGTGCTAGGATTACAGGAGTGAGCCACCACACCCGGCACTGTGGTATGTGGTATTGATTGCTGGTGGGTGTGAGTCACCATGCACAGAACTGTATGTGGTTACCGGGGATCAAACTCAGGCCTTGCACTTGCAAGGCAGGCGCTGGAACCACTGAGCTAAATTTCTGGCCAGAGCATTTCTTTATATACTTCTTAACTGTTTTTACTTCTTCCTCTGAAAAGTGTCTGTTCACTTCAGATGCCTGAGTACTGACTTTTATGCAATAAAAGTATGAGGCTTTTGTTTCATCATAACAATTTATCTTATGAGTATGTCCTGTTGATGGGCATTTGGGTTGTTTCCAAGATTTAGCTATCACAAACTGAGCTGCTATGAACATGGGTACACATATGTCACTGTGATGTGAATCTTTTCATTCTTTCATGTACGCCCCTAGCAGAGGAATAGCAGGGTCAAATGGGATCTCTAATCCTAGTTTTTTGAGGAATCTTCACACTGGTCCCCATAGTAGTTGTACCAGTTTACATTCCCACCAACAGTGGAGGAGGGTTCCTTTCTCCCCACAGCCTTGCCAGCATTTATTGCTAATTAATTGCTGGCCATTCTTTGTGGAGTGAGATGAAATCAATTCTCAATATGATCATGATATATAAATATAGTATACCAGTAAAGATTCAAATTTTAAAAATTACAATTTCTTTCTTCTAATTAAGCTTTTTGTGTGTGTGTGGTACTGGGGATTGAACATGGGCCCCTGTGCTTCCCGGGTAGGAGAGGTACCACTTGAGCTAAATCTTCAGCCCTTAAGCATTTCTTAAAAATAGAAAATAACATCAGACTCTGCTTGAAAAAAATTCACCCTAAATTAGTAAGTAATTTTCATTATGCCTGAAGACAACAGTATAATGTGGAGTTCTACCAATGGCAGCTGTTTACAGTTTCCAGCAATCACAAGAACAGTGACATAATCACTTTAGGGTCATTCTGAGAGGTACAGTGGATTCTGCCTCTTACCTTAGGAGGGGAAATGGTGGCACAGAATGAAAGTAGCTTTCAGGCTATTGTAATGGCTTGGTCAATGAGATGTCAAGAGGCTACACCCTGAGATCACCCACAAGACTGAAGAGATTAACCTGCTACTCACCAGACTCCTTTGGTAGACTTGCAATGTTTGTGACACATTAATTTCATTCATTTTGAGAAATTGCCACATATGTACATTACAACTTGATCTTTTTAAATCGATCTCCCCTTTCAAGCCCCTTGCCTCCTGTTCCAGATCCCCTTTCCATAGCCATCTTCCTGTTTTCTACCATCTCTCTTACTTTTTGCTGTTTAAATTATTTATATTTTTGGTTTCTCAGATTGGAGAAAAATATAATATTTAACCTTCTGTGCCAAATTTATTTCACCTGGCATAAAGCAAAAAGGAAGTAAAAACCCAGACAAGGTAGTTATGCATGAAATTTTTAGTAGGTTACAATCAATGCTTTGTAAGGAACAAGGGGAAAGGGAATCAGTGGAGAGCAAACATATTTTCAAGGAATATAGCAGAACAAAGGGAAAGTCAGGGGATTAAAAAAGGAAATGTTCACAGAGTATGTGGTGTCCACAGATATAAAGCAATTAACAAACGGAAATCTAATATTTATTCCTCCAGTGGAGTACAGATGGCAATGTGAAGTCTTAACAAGACTGAGAAACTTGAGTTATCCTATTTAATTTGAAGAGCAATTTAGTCTTTTAGTTAGTCTTCCTTATTTGTCCTAGATTCATTTTAAAAAATCACTTCATTTGGAAATTTTAGAGATAGCATCAACTTCCCCATCCCAGTTGCTTACATTTATTCCAAAAATAAATTCATAGTTGCTGAACTGTTCTTAAAAACCTGACCACTAAGAGTAACTTTAATAGCTTTCTTGAACCATGGGTAAAATAAAGCATAAATCAAAGGATTCATGGCTGAGTTATAATAAGCACACCAAACACAAATCTCATAAATATAGGCAGGAGTAATGAAGCCCATAAAAGCATCAATTAATGAATCAATGCTGTATGGTAACCAGGAGATCATAAATGCTACCACTGTTATCCCCAGGGTTTTGGCTGCTTTTCTCTCTCTCTTGGCCACTCTGGCTTTGTAACTTTCAGAGGATGATTGACCTTTGTTGCCAGTACTTTCAATTTTTTTAGCCTGTTGTCTAGCCACAAGAAAAATATTGCTATATAGAATTATCATAATAAGGGTAGGTATAAAGAAGGACAGGAAATCGATCAACACCCAGTTTTGATTGACAACTACCTGACAACCTCCTATGCAGTTGAGGGCACTGGCTAATTCCTCCAGCCCATCCTCATAGACACCTGTATAGAAGACGGAGCCACTATACACCAGAGGCAGAAGCCAGGAGACACAGATGCAAATGCCTGACACGGACACTGTGAACTTGGCAGGGTAGACCAGGGGCTCAGTCACAGCCATGTACCTGTCGATGGAGATGAAGCACAGGTGGAAGAGAGAAGAATAGCAGAAGGCCACATCACAGCACGTGTGGAAAGTGCAGAAACTCCTCCCAAAGTACCAGCAGCTCTCCACGGACCTGACCATGCTGAAGGGCATCACGGTGACTCCCACCAAGAAGTCGGCACAGGCCAGAGAAGCGATCAGGAAATTGGTTGGCGAATGTAACTGCTTGAAATGGAGGATGGAGGTCACGACCAGGAGGTTTCCTAGCACAGCCAGCACAGCCCCAGAGCCGAACACCACATAGAGGAGCAGCCGGGGCCCAGGTGAGTACGGAGTTTTCACGCAGGACCCGTTCACACTCGGGAAGCACAGCTGCAGGGCCACGGGTGAAGAGTTGCTGCTCATGGAGCTGCTGGCACACGCAGAGGTTCTGCCTTTGGTATGGGAAAGTGTAGGAGGGCAACTTTCAGCACTCTCGGGAAAGAAACCACCATCAGTCCAGCATGATGACTGAGGAAATTATTGGACTTTAACACCAATAAATTTGTTCAAGTTTTCACTTTTATGTAAATTTCAAAAAATTTCCAGAAAAATAAAATCTGAAAAACCTACTTTTGTACAAGATCAATGAGGATTAGTTTCAAACTATCAATATCTCAGTTATTAATTTGACAAAATTCCCTTCCATGGTAAATATGGTTTTGCCTGAGCTATACTGATGGATTGGGGAAGCAGGTCTGCAGGTAATGGATCATTTCCTGCAGATTTATGCCTTTCCCACCTACCTAACACAGCCCATCCAGCAGAAGGAAGCCGGCCAGGGGAATATCCATTCAAATCCCTATAGTGCAAGGTGTGAACTTCTAAGATTATTTTTTTTTAACTGTGAGTATTAGGAAGGTTATTAAACAAAATAGTTCTCTATTTTCCATCACATCTAATTATGTTTCTGGACTTCGGGTAGAGATTTCTTTTCCTTTCCTATATAGGCTAGAATCTCTCCCATGTCCCCCAAGTACATAACTTAGCTAGCTATCTTAGTGGATGTTTATTACCAAGATGCAATAGGGTGTAAGCTTCCAAGGCCAGCTTGGCTGTTTCTATCCTATCAATAAGCATATATGCATTGGCAGTAGATACTACAAATGCAGGGGTAAGAGACTTGAGACTGATGAAATACATTATACAAAAGCATTATGAAATTACACCATATTTACTTTAAAAATTTTTTAATATTTGTATTTTTAACATTTGTACATGTTTGAGTACATAATGATGGCATTTCTTTGAGAAATTGGTGTAGAAAATAATACATTTCAGTTCATTTTTTCTCACCTTTTCTTTCCCTTCCTCACCCCTCTGATTCTTGGTTCCCTTCCTCTTTTTTATTTTTTGGTCACTGTTTTCAATGCTAAGATTTACTTTCCTTGTATGGAGTTGTCCCTGCATGTAACCCGTTTTCATTTCTTCCTCCATCCTCTTATTTCCCCTTGCCTCACTCCTCCCTCCACCTCTTGATTCCATACCCTTTGAGGAACATCTGTGTCCCTACCTCGTATTAGATGCTGCAACATAGATGAGCCCCTGGCGGGGAGGACATCAGTTCCTCTGTCAGGAGCTTGTTATTTTGACCACACCTGCAATTTGTATCCATCCCCATGAAAAATGAACCATGAACTCTCTGATTACACAATTGTTCATGTTTCTTAGTGACTGGACTTGCTGCCCCTAAAAATACTACTTTAAAATACTTTTAAAAAGTAGTATTTAAAAAAAACAATAATGAGCAAAAAATAGTCTCTCTGATATTTTCTGAGTGTCTGATTTTGTGAAATCATATCAATTGCTTCTGTAGGCAAAAGCTTACGCCATTCTCTCTTGACTTGAGTGCTACTGACATTTGGGTTCCAATAGCCTCTATGAGCAGGAAGAGGTAGGTTGTGTAGCACTGAAAAGTAACCCTTGTTACTGCTAGTAGATGTCAGTATAATTTCCCCTTTTCTCCAGCCATAAAAATCAACAGACATTGACAAATGACATCAGAGTAAAAAATTAATACCCCCGAGACCATTGTTCTAAGTATTTACTACAAAAGGACACAGTGACACCCACCACTTTGGGTACAGAAATAATTTTACACGTCCCTGGCAACAATAAAAGATTTACTCATGAATTTATCTTTTGTAAACATGCTCACATGCCTTTGATTGGTATTATGTAAGGAGCAAAACACATGATCTTATTTTCATGAAACTTGAGATCTTGAGGAAAGTTTGGACATTAGTGTGGAGTTTCAATGGACTGTTCTTAGGTCTGTCCTGAGAATGTGCTTCTGGATGTGCCTGGGTGGGTCGTGAAGGCACAGTCTTGGGCCTATGCCGGGTCTTAAACCATTTTGATTGTGAACTACCCCCTTCTCTGCTTCCCAGGTACCATTAAATAAGCAGCTTTTGTCTCCATACCTTTTGCCAGGAAGTTTCTGTCTGGAGTCAGCTGGCCATAGAGTGAAATCACAAGCAAATTAAATCTCTTCTCCTTCAAGTTGTTTATATTGGGTATTGTGTCTTACTTAGGAGAAAACTGAGTCATACAAGAGACTGGTAGCAAAGAAGTGGGGTCTGACTATTCGGTTAAGAATGAGACTGTAGAAGAAAATTTAGAGGGTTCAAAGATGTGAGGGGGGGGAAGCCCTAAAATGCTATGAACAGAGCCGGGCAGCAGTTTCTGGTCAGAGCTCAGGAGACCAGAACTCTGACAAGAACACAAACCTCAAAGGTCAAGTCAAAGATGTTCCAAGGCGAACAAAGACTCCACTGGAGTTGGACTATGCACCATGTGCATTATGCCTCAGCAGAAAACTTTTGTGTATTCAGTCCATGTCTTAAACATTTACAGACAACTGAGATAAAGAACATTAGACTAACTAACTGGCAGAGAAGTTTAGTCCATGTCATGGATACTGTTGGCTGATTTTATCTAGATTTATAATGAGAACAAGGGGGGAAAGGAGGGAAGAACTTTGAAAATCTTAAATTTTGGCTTCATTTGTATAAAGCTTGAGCCAAAGAAAGTATGAGTGATAAAGAGATTAGTTTCATTAAAAAGATACCATGCGAGACCCTGTCTCAAAAAGAAAAAAAAAAAGATACCATGTATTTTGTACAGGGTCAGGGAAAGGTGCCTTGAGGACATCTCAGAAATCAGCAAGACCCAACCACTGCAGGGTCAAGAGTACCAAAGTGTCAACATTTCTTTTGGAAAAAGAACCCCTGGGATTCCCTGCTCAAGAGGGCCTTCTAGAACACTGGTTTCTGAGATTTATCTCATTGGGCTAATAGACCCTTGTACCATGATCTTCAAGGATCCCTGCTACTGTTCCTGCTGAAAGCACACTGTGGTGTCTCCCACATGATGCTGGTTTTATGGGCAAGCAGAATGGAAGAATTGTAGCATTAGGATGATTTCCACCTGGATATCAAGGGAAAGCCTTGGAGGCCAGGCAAGGAATCCCAGACAGGGCAGTGCATGAATGCTTGAGAAAGAAGCCAAAAGTACAATGGAGATTCCAGGAGATTGAAGATGCTATACATGTGGAACATCTCCTAAGGAAAGCTGTGTGGTAGTCCAAGAAAAAGGCCATGTGGGCTGTAACAGGCAAGGCCACAAGGTCGGAGTCTCCCAGAATCTTTGGGACTCACTTTGACCACCAGGTGCCTCAATGACCACATATGGAGCTCTAGGAATTAATTGTCTTTCTTGCTTGGTTTCAGTCTTCCTTTGACCCATTTGTTTTCTATTCCCCCACTCTTTAGAATATTTGCCCATTGCCATTGCACCTTGGGAATTATGAAAGTTCTGTTTTAAATTTTTAAAGAGGGTCACAGATAAGAGTTGGCCTGAAATGCTGGTACTGTTGGGTCCGTAAAGAGGGGGTTTTGGGGTTTCTGGATGTATTGTTCAACAAAATTGACAAAATTAAGAACTTGGTGATATTTTCATTTGGAGATTAACTATAGCGTAAAGAGATGTGTTTGAGTGTCACATTGACAAAGGTTAAGGAGTTATGCTCCAGGAGGAGTCTAGTCTGGTTGGCTTTACAGCCTGTCCCTGGGCTGGTGGAACACATGCTTAGGTCTGTCTCTGCAAGTCGTGGAGGCATGGCCTTGGGGTCTCTATCTGGTCCCCTGCCTTATGCTCTGGCACTCTTTCCCTACTTTCTTTCTCACCCAACTTTGCTCCATCACAATGCCCTTTTTCCATGAGGTCTCTAACTCAACTTAGCAAATCATGAACTGAAACTGAGCAAATTTAATTTCTCTTTCTTTAAATTGTAAAGGTAGAGTTTTGTGTCTCAGTGATAAGAAAGCTGATAAATACAAGAACAGACATAAAACAGATAAGTAGAGAAATGAATTTATAAACTCCAATGTCAATCAACCCTGGAAACATGAGAGGCAATGCTTGTGGTAGAACAGGAAGCACAGTGATGGTAGCTCCAAACAAAGAAGCTCCCAAAGTGGGATAAACAAAAATGCCACTTTAATGGTTGTAGAGCTTTAAATACTCTTTTATAACACCATCTAAATATAATAGAGGAATCTAGGTTACTTTATACTTTTATGTTTGTAATTATTCAATAGAGAGCACTTCATCCAGTGCTGAGGTGAGGTCTGAGTGGAGGCTCTTCCCAAGGCACTAAACTTCTTAAACAGATATGATTCTTCCAACATTATTCGTATGATCATCTTCAATAATTGGTTGGATTTTGCAACCAATCACATCAAAAATTAGGTGGAAGTTCTATATGCAAAAGTTAATGATTCTATCATCCAGGGAAAGTTGAAAGGTGAACTTTTTGATCATTGCATCAGAAAGTTTTCAGTCTTAATTCTACACTTGAGCTTTCATTTTCCTGTTGTAACTCCCAAAGACACTTCTACAATAAAAGCCCACTAACTAGACCATCTCCCTGGGGGCTTAGAATGTGAACCATTTCTTATTATGTCCAAACAAACAAAACTGTAATAATGATGTTGTCATGGCAATGCCCACACTCAGAAGATTTGTTAATGAGAAAGAGAAGAGAAAAGTTTTCTTACTCTTGGCTCCAAGGATTGAAAGCTAAAGTTAATCACAAAAAGAGAGGCCACATTTGATATGATGGGCTGTGAGTATTGATTATACATCATCAATTTTCCTGAACAATGGTTCAACAAGGAAGTGTATACTGAGTCAATCTGACTCCTGACCTAACCCATTCGGATGCAGTAAGTATTACATAAGTTAACTGCTCTTGAAATACATTAAGTATGATGAGACATGCTGAGAAATCATCTTTCTTCAATTCCCACTTCAAGCAAATCTTTCCATGTTGATTCCCCTCTTAGTTACACTTCATATAAAATTTATACTTGTCTAGTAATGGTAGAAAGATCAAAGTGCAAAGATTCAAATGTTCAGAATCTCAATCATAGGGGTCTCCAGGTTAAAACTTCAACCTATTCTTACTTGAGTATTTCTGCCCTTCTGACCCTTGGAGGAGGGGGTTATAATCTTAAAAGACTTGAAGGAAAGGAAATATATTTACTGTACATTCTTTAAAATTCACCATTTCTTCCTTCTTTCCTACTCCTATTTCACATGGAGAAAGAGAAATTGGGGAGGAGAGCCAAATAATTCCATACCAATTTATTCTGCAACAGCCTGTACTCTTCACTTGATGCATATGGCCCCTGTGTATTAAAAATCCAAATCATGCAGCCCTCCCACTGCCCTAACTTCTTTAGCAATCTTTGCAGGAGCACCCCATGCTCCAAGAGCCTGAAGCTTCCACCAGTCTCCCTACTTCTTCTATCTTCCGTCTGCTCATGATGAGCATAGGGCAGGTCCCAAAGATTAATCAATAAGGAAATTTAAACAGGAAAATAACTTGGAACTTTCTACCATTACCTTCTCCAATGGAAGAGTCTCCTGTCAGAATGACCCCAGATGCAAGAAGCCCTTGTGGATTTATTTCATGGACAGATTCTAATAGAAGTGGGCAGCAGGCGGCTGGTGTGGCTCAGGAGCATCAGGGCTTATGTGGGGAGCAGGTTTCCCCAGAATGATCCCCACTTCAACTCAGAGCTTTCGCTTCTGTGGTTGTCACAGAGCATTGCTGTCTAGGCCACTTCACCGCTGGGCATGATAAATACTTTTGTCCCAGCTTCAGGATTCTCTTTTTTCTGTTACTCCTTCATTTGGGAGGGGGAGCGTGGCTGCATGAAGCAAAAGAGAAGAGAAGGAAGAGGGAAAAACTGGATGGTACCCTTCCCTCCTCCAAGTCCCACGGGCTAAGTCTGGATGACACAAGAGCAAGAAAGATGAGAAGAGACAACTTTCATCAAAAAGATCAGAAGAGAGACCATTTTAATCACTTAAAGTCAACTTTAAAATGGAGTTTAAATCTGGAAGTTGAGGGGAAACCTTTGAGTTCTCATGTTTCAAATTCAAAGTATCTACTGGGACAGGAAGATAAATATCTTGGATATTAGGAAGCCGGCCCAAGAGTAAAGATTCCTAACATTGGGAAGGGTGTGGAGGTGAGGTCAGGAGTGTGCAAGGGAGGATGGATTTGTTCAGGATGTGCTTTGTACATGCAAAAACCATCAGTTGTATGGGGTGGCACATGGGTTGGATCCCAGTACTGTGCACTAGAGGCTGAAGCAGGGTCATTGCCAGGAATACATGACAAGCCAGAGCTATATAATGAGACACTTTTAAAGGAAAGAAAGAAAGAAAGAAAGAAAGAAAGAAAGAAAGAAAGAAAGAAAGAAAGAAAGAAAGAAAGAAAGAAAGAAAGAAAGAAAGAAAGAAAAAGAAAGAAAGAAAGAAAGAAAGAAAGAAAGAAAGAAAGAAAGAAAGAAAGAAAGAAAGAAAGGAAGAAAGGAAGAAAGGAAGAAAGAGAAAGAAAGAAAGAAAGCTCACATTGAACCTTACTTATATAAATTTGATGAAATATTTGATTGGGCAAAGAGCCAGGCAAAATTATGACAACCTTGTTAGGTTAACAGGATACAAGTAGATTTTGGATCCAAAAGTGAAAGATGAGCCAAGCATACACCCACCACCAGTGTTTGTGGTTAAACTCTGCAAGCCCAGTATCCCCTGAACATCAGAGTAAAGATTTCCTTCAAATGATCTCAGTTTCTCTGATTGTGATCAGAATGATACAAAACTTCTGGTTCTCTAACCTGTGTGCTGCAAGCAGATGCAAACTGATACTGAGGACAGTCCTATCATCTCCTCCTTTCAATTATAAAGTTAACTTTTATTCAGAATGTATCAAACTCAATAAAATAAACAGGATCAAAAAGATTCAGGACAATGACATGAAAACCAATACAAATGATAGATAATTTTTTAAAATACGGAAAACTTGTATTTTACAACAAATTTGAATACATTTGACAGTTTTTAAAATAAGCATACTAAGTATATTCGAGGTAATAAGTTTGGAAACTTCAGTAGAGAAGGATAATCCATTTTAAGACTGGAAGTTCTAGATTTGAAAATTATTGGTGTCTGCTTCTCAACCATACAGATACTGGTTATGTAAAGTCAGAATAAACAAATGTATTTCCTGTGTGCTGCCTGCTCCCTGGCTCTTAGCTCTCACAGGTCAAAATTGATGCCAGAAGTCAAGTGAGATGGGACAAGCCTACAAACCCAGTACTCTAAGAAGATGAGGCAGGAGGATCCTGAGTTTAATCTTCATCAGAGAAGCTGAGGAACTAGAGAGATCATGTCTAAAAAAGAAAAGATCTAAAAAAACAATAGAGCTATGGATGTAGCTCAGTGAACTTAGCGTGAAGGGTTTAATTCCTAGCTCCAAAACAGAAATACATACAGACTTGCAAACTGGCACACAGCGTGTTCCCTGAATGTCTAAGGATCTTCATTTGCCCTAATAAGAGTGAATTCTGTAGCACTTGAATGTGGAAGTGCTGGGAGAAGCTGAGTCTCCTAACTGATGGGTGCCCTACAGGATGAAGTTTAATTCCACCCCAGACCTGAGATCAGCTTTATTGATCTCAGTCCTCTGTGACCCCCTCGGCTCCCTCTACTGCCCGTGACAGTGTGGAAGCAGAACTCAGGGTCTGCGAAACTGTCAGACCTGCCTGCTCCCCCCACGCACACCCTCTCTCGGCAGGCTGCTCTGTGGTCACCCCATGCAGGGTGTTCTTTGCTTCATTCACCAGCACACTTGTGAGAAGGTAAATTCACCTCTGAAATGAATCCAGCAGTGTTGCCCCAGGGGCTGGTGACTGGTGAACTCCTACAGATCAGTGAGCTGGGGTCTGGTGTTTGCAGTGCTTGTCTTGAATTTCTAATGACTTTATCTTTGAATTTATTTCCTGTTAGTGAATCAAAAGGACAGCGGGCCTGGAACCCTAGAACCCTAGAACCCTAGAATCCTGGAACCCTAGAATCCCTGTGGTTCTGCTCCTCAGGAGGTCTGACCTGTCTGCTGTCCTCTTTTTCTCCAACTCTGCCTACTTGGGCCCCATTTGCATTTTCTTCCTGCCTGCCCACAGCCTTCCTCTCCTCACCACGGTGCAGGTCCGGCGGGCGCAGGATGGAGAGAGAGAGTGGGGGCTGGGTGCCAGCTGCAGGGCCAGGGCCGGGCAGCCTGTCCTCCCATCCCAGACTGCGGGGGTCACAGCACTGGCGGCCGGTTCTCATGTGCTGAGCCCTGTATGGAGCGCTCGCTGGTGCGGGGGCTGCGACCGCACTGGGTCCCTGTGTGCTTTGGTGGAGGCGGCTGCCCTCACTGAAAGGCAGAGCCTGGCTGGCCTCCCTTGCCCCTGGGCCTGGCATGCGGCCGGCCATATGCGCATCTGCGTGCAGAGAGCCCTGCAGATGCCTGTCAGAGTCTTCACTGCCCCACAGTAACTTCTGCACCCAAGGAAGTGGGTCACCGTGCAGGGTGTATCAGATGTGCCAGGTCTTGGAGACCATAAAGGGAAGGAAAACCTTCAGAAATAGTTTATTCAGTATTTCTGAATCCTAGAGAACACTTAATGGCAATTTTCCATATATTTTTGAAAAATTGTCAAGTTTCTTTTGTTGATTTTTATATTGCTCGGAGCCTTGAAAATTATGCAGGAAGACAATGTTGTGCTTTTTGAGAGCAACTGACCTGAAATCTCCTGGTTTTGAAAATCAAGTGCTCCAGTCCAAGTACTAACTAGGCCCGACCCTGCTTAGCTTCCAAGATCAGACGAGGCTGGGCACATTCAGGGTGGTAAATACCATATGTTTTCTCTGGTATGAGGAAATAAATGTGAATGAGTTCTACAATGTGAGATAGGTGAAATAGTAAGAAAATATTCAAAGGGAGTAGGGGTTAGGGGTAGGTAAAGAAGGGAAAGAAAAATTTGATGACCAAAAAAAGGAAACAACACTTTTGTATATAAGGAGTGGGGGATTTGGGGGGCAAGAGAGTGGGAAAAAATGACAATTAAGTATGTCATGTACTGGTACAAATTCTCAGTGTTGACTGTGCTCACAATGTGTATGTAAAATGTACCTATATAATCAATTAAAAAAATCAAGTACTTCCCCAAAGTAGCAAAGCATAGACAACCATGTTTTCTATATGAAGTTAGTACTTATAATTGTCAATATAGTTTTTCCTTCCTGGTTCACACCTTATACTATAGGGACTTCTCAGGAGAAGGGTAGGCTGAGTGAAGTTGATTGGCTTGAGCCCTAAAATGTCTGAAGAGGGAGAAGCCTTTTAAAAGGTAACATCTCAAATTTGTAAGTAACCTTTGGAAGAAAAAGCTTCACAGTGTAAAGAATCAGGTTTAGATAAAATTTGTTCAGTTCCTCAGATCACGGGATTCCTGGGCTGGTGGAAATTCACAGCTTTCCTTGGGCTTGGCTATGAGGTTTAGGTTTCATTTTGTGACAAGACAAAGAGAATGACTTGTTCAGCTATTAAATTTCTTTTATTTTCTTCATAGTTAAAATGGAAAAGGATATAATGTGAGGGAATACTTGTAGACAGACGCTCAGACCTGCAGTTTGATTCTTTGTCGTTATTCTCCCCGGCAGCAAGGGGCCAGAACACAGCAAGTGCCACAGAGCAGAGCAGAGCCATGAGCAGCAACTTGTCCCAGCCCACTCCGCTGCTCTGCTATGAGAATGTGAGTGGGTCCTGTGTGAAGACTCCCTACTCCGCTGGCTCCCAGCTGGTGCTATACGCAGCCTTTGGCTCTGGGGCCGCGCTGGCCATCTTTGGAAACCTCCTGGTGATGATCTCAGTCCTCCACTTCAAGCAGCTGCACTCTCCAGCCAATTTCCTGATCGCCTCTCTGGCCTGTGCC
>PVIC010026709.1:0-24186 GCA_004025085.1 Thryonomys swinderianus
TTTTTTTTTTTTTTTGAGACAGGGTCTCACTTTGTAGTTCAGGCTGGCCCTGAGCTCACTATGAACTCAGTAATCCTTCTGCCTCTGCCTCTGCCTCCTGAATGCTGGGATTACAGGCTTGAGCCACCATGCCTGGCATTTATGGTGTATGCTACTGATTGCCGGTGGGCGTCAGCAACCATGCCTGGTATTGTTGTATGTGGTTACCAGGGACTGAACCAGGGACCTTGTGCTTGTTAGGCAGGCACTGGAACCACTGAGCTAAATCTCTGGCCCTACACCTTAGGCATTCTTGAGACATTCAGATGACTGTTGATGAAGTCATAAAATATTTCAGTGTGTACAGTAAAGAATAAGGAAAACTTTCCAATCAACTAATTGATTTTATTTGAATAGGCATAAGCAAAGATTATCAAGGACAAAACACAGAAACAGCCAGAACATACTTCAAGAGCTTGCTATTTGAATGGGTTATGGTAAAACCTGCTTGGATTAGAATTTCTATCCTGTCCCACAATCAATCATATCTAGAAAGAAAGCCTCACACTTTCTATATATTTTGAAATTTTTTCAGATATATGTGCATAGTTATCAGATATCGTTTTACATTTTTAAGGGTGATTATTTCAATACCATATATTTAAAATTGCAATTTTAAATTGACTTGTGAAGATTTTCATTTCAATGTTACTATGCAGGTTTTGGTCAGTTTCTGGGTTTTCTCATTGTTATCTAGACGAAGTTGCTATATTTTACAACATTAACATATCATTATAGCTTAATAGCATAATTTATGTAGTGGAGCAAAGGCTAAGTTATTATTTATCTTAATGCATTAGAATTTTATATTCATATTAATTTTTGAATGATATTTATATTTTGTACTGTTTTCAGAAAGATGATATTTCACCATATAGCCAGACAATCTGGGGCCTCATCCAACTGAGACGCAGAATTAACCATAATACGTCTACTCCTTTTGCCATTAATAAACATCTTCTAAACCACCACTTAATCTCTGAGGAAAAACAGTAACAAGATCATAAGTTCTGTTTAACACAATACAGCTTTCTTGGGTGTATCGTGAGCTCCTCTCTGAGGAAAGGAATTAAACACTTCGGGTGACATTTACCCTCTTGAAAACCCATAATGTAAATGAACAATACTGAAATGCTGTGAGGAAAAACCCATATATGTTAGGCTAATGATAAAGGTAAGAGGGGACAAACAAAAATATTTATGTTCAAATACAGTCATAATTTTCTAAGTAACAGTTTTCACTTCGCCAACTGCTCATATTCTTGGGGTCAGTACGGACAGACATCGTCTTCCGGTGGCCACTCCCTGTTGCTCTGTTTTCATCAAGTGCCTCAGTTGTCTGCTTGGCTTAAACCTTCATTCCTGAAGTGTTTGGGCCATTTTTAGTCTTGTAGCCAGACTGAGCTGTGGGTTTCACTGGCCTTGTTTATGGACATGGTAAAACCGCGATGCGTCCTAAAGGGTCGGGTATATCTCTTGTTTCCAAAGCATGTTTTATTTGTCCTTGTGAAACTAAAACAGAGTCAGTGAACCTTGCTTCACCCTCTCCTCTTGACCTATTAACTTTGAAGAGTGGAAGCTGTTACTTGATGACAGTATCTTAACAGCCTACGAAATGCAGTCAGTGTTATGTCCCCTTGGAGAAACATCTCTACTAGTGGAGTGAGGACTTGGTCTTAGTGACTGTGTCATTGTTGGGACTAAGGGCTCAACACGACTCCAGGGAGACAGCGGTGAGCGGTGAGCCCCCGGTGCCTGTCTTCCGTCCGGGTGCAAGGCTACTGGGCGATGGCATCCGTACTAGGGTGGGGCTTCTGCCTTCCGTGAATCCGTTCAGTAGAGGAAAACGAAGCTCCGCTAATAGATCAGCAGCAGCAGCAATCGATCGGCACCATCGACACGCTCACTTTGTCTAGTTGTGGATCTTTGTGATGAGGAGTCCGCACTGCGCGTTGGCTGCTTCCTCAGAGCACGTCCGGAATTCCGAACAGCTTCTTCCCCGTTGTCCAAGGTTTTGCCCAGCTGGATATCTGAGCTGCTGAATGCCCCAAGGGCCCTTCCTGGGACCATCAGGCCAGTTGTTCTGCGATGTTGGTGAGAGGACGAGACCAGGGAGTCCCTGAACCATGAGCCTCTCCTGTGCCACGCGATCACCTTCGCCGGGATGCCCTGATGGCAGAGCAGCCTTCGGTACCCACAGGACGAGTGTTTTGCAGAAGTGTGGCTGGCAGAGTGAGTGAGTCTGTGCCAACGGGTCCACTGAGAACAGCACGGATGCTGCCAGGATAGAAATGGTCTGAGATCATCTTCCCACAAAAAATGATGCCACAGACAGCTGTCGGGTCTCTGGTGTTGCCAGATCGGGCATTCCATTGTGCTCACAGAGGCCGGGCTGTTAGTGGGTGAGTGTTTGTGTGGCTGACCCCACGCACAGCTCCGTCACTGCATCGTGACCACTTGTGTGCGGGCGCCTTGGCGACAGACTGGCATCCACACAACGGGTCCTGATGCCCGGTCAGAATGCTGGCAGCGCGGCGGCCGGTGTGAGGTCTTCCGGAGGACAAAGGCGGCCGAGGTGGCCGCGAGTTACCTCACGGCCTGCACTTCGTGTGGGAGAGCAGAGCGTGGCAGCCGGGCGGGCGCGGAGCCCGCGCACAGGGGGAGGCGTCGCCTGCTGAGGCCTCGCGACGACCGGCCGTCAGCTGCCCGGGCTCGTCCCTGTGCCCAGCTCCGCGGGGGAGCCGCAGCCGTCCGGTCCGCACCTTGGCGCGCTCCCTGGCGCTCGGCCGGCGGTCCCCGCGGATGCCCTCCCCGTCCCGAGGCCGCCCGCGCGGCTCTGGGTTTCCGCCCGGCCGGAGGAGCGACGTGCCATCCCGCCGGCTGGGCGCTGCGTCTGCCCTCGCGGTGCCCCTCGTGGTTACTCGGGCAGTAACGAGCGAGCGTGGAAGCGAGGTCTGTGCCGCCCGACCTCCGGCCCGCTCCGATCAGAGGCCGCGGCAGCGGGAGCCCCGCGGTCCGTGCCAGCACAGGCCCGGGGCGCCCGTCCCTGCGGAGCCGCTCGCCCTTCCTCTTCGGCAGCGCGGCCGCCCGGGAAGAAGCCGCGGGCCCCGCCGGGCAGCGCTGGAGGGAACACGAACCGCACCTATCTCCAGCGCAGCCTGGCACCCTTGCTCTGGTCTCCCCTTCTTTCGCTGCATTCAGAGCGCCTGAATTGCCCCACATTTTGTTTGAGTGGTTCAGGGAAGTATTCCATCAGGGTTCTCTAGCCTGTTTTGGGCTTCTGCAACAGAATACTGAAGAGCAGATGATTTATAATGAAAAGCCACTTAGTGGCTGACGGTCTGGCGTGTGGGGATTCTGTGGCCAAGGCCATGCAAGGGCCTTTATATTGTCTCGCGGTGTGGCGGACAAGGACAGAGAGGGACGGGCAGGAGGAGCCCCTTAAATGCAAACTTACTTGTGCTTCTCAGACCTCCGTCTGCAGGCAGAGGCTGAGCAACGAGCGTGTGTGATCTCCAGGCTCCAGAGGCTTCTGAACTTTCTCCCCGTGGCGTCTGTAGTTCACTTACTTTGTGTGAGCTCTTGGCTCGTAGCTCAGGTACCAGCTAACCCAAGTGCCAACTCCCTGACCTGCCACTCCGAGTGCAGGGTGCTTCTGAGTGACCCCAAGCGGCACGTTTGGTGACCCCACTCGATGTTCCTTTCCCCGTTGCTTCCCGTGTACTGAGGCTCACCTGTGCCCCCGCGTTCTGTGGACATCAGAAAACTCGTAGCCCCCTTGGGTTGCAGTATGAATCCCCGTGGATGTTACTTTGGGGGTCCACGGTGACTGCGCGTCTCGGAGAAAGCCGGAGCAGCAGCGTGGTCGCCCTGGTAACTGTCTCCGAGGAGACCAGGTGGCGTCCAGGAGCCATCCAGGCCAGCCCCTCAGATGGCACTGGAGAGGCCCGTCCATGGGCACCAGTGGGCAGGCTAGGCAGAGCTGGGTCCCGCACAGCTCGGGGCTCAGTGCCCTCAGCGCCCACCTCTGCCCACCTTCTCACTACACCTTTAAGTTCTCTTCTTTCCCAAGCAGTACTTTCACTTTGACAGGCCATTTCTCACGGGGCTGAGCTCACCTCGCGCTGTAACCCAGCTAGTTGCCGGGTGAGATTCTGCATCCGACGTGGGAGATCAGCTCTGTGGCTACGGGAAGAAACGGTCGTCCTCGGGGCCCAGAGGCTTTGGGGCCAGCTGGTCACAGAGGAATTGGAAATGTGAGTCCATTTTTTCTTTCACCTTTTTTTCTAACAACCTTGCAACCCAACAGCCACCTTCACTGTATTTGTCGATTTTCCAAAACCCAGTCATGTGACTTCTGGATTCTTGTATGCGGTCGATCAGGAATCTGCAGAGAGGCGGTTTTGCACACCTCTGCTGTCAGACCCGGTCACGGGCAGTCAGCGCCCTCTTCTCCGAGAAACAGAATCGCTTTGAAATCTCATCAGGTTAGACAGACAATTCCAGAAAATCCCCAAACCATTTAGAAAACTCTTTGTTAAAATGATCTCTTTCTAGAACTACTCTCAGTGCTAATCTCTGTGTTCTCCAGAGAAATGGAATCAACAGAACAAAGAGAGAAAGACAGACAGACAGGCAGACAGAGACAGAGAGAGGGAGAGGGGCAGGGAGAGGGAAAGACAGACAGAGAGGGGCCTCCCCCCCCAGAAGGGCAGGCTCTGTTTTTCTCCCACCCTCCTGCAGTCGCTAGAAATACCCACCCACAGGCACAGCCGGAAAAGTGTTTTGAAATTTGCAGGGCCCCTGGGGGCTCAGTCAGCGTGAAGTGTAGAGATTCTGCCAGGAATTTATGAAGGCTTCTAATCTGTACACTTTCAGGAAGAATATTTTGTTTCGTTACCTTAAAGTCTAAAGTTTCTTTTTAAATTTTTCTACAACAGAGTATCTTAAAAATATTTACCCAGTTAACACTCTTTAAAGCTAATTCATGTAGCTAGCCTATCTGAAATCATTTTAATACTGATTTTCGAGATTTTATTTGTTCTTGATGTCCTGCAGGTTCACTGTGATAATATTTTTAAACGGACTGCTTTTCCATTTGCATGTGTTTTTATTTTGAAGCCTCACATGGTTTTCAGTGTGGGATATTTTTAGGCACAATCCTTATTGTTACTGCTCAAAAATTTCCTCTTGGGAGTCCTTTGTAGCATAGTTGGAACCTTTCTATTAAATTTCCATATCTTAAGTTTTCTTTGTTAGTCTATTTTCTCTTTAGTTTATGCTGAATGAATCCTCCACTACCATTTTCCCAATAATTTATTTTTCTCTGCTATCATACTGGGCATCCCAGAACGTTCCATGTTCATTTTTCATCTTCTATTTGCTCCTTTTGGGTCTTAGGTGTCTATGCTGTTTACACATGTCTGAGGACACGACTTCATTTGCATGCCACTAGTGACAGTCTCCTGACTGCTCAGGTGTTTGACTACCTTTCCTGTGATGTTAACTTTCTCACGTGCTTTCGATTTTAATCTTTGATTCTCCATTTTTATGCCTGCACTTAGGTTGTGTGCCTGGGAGTTTTGCAGCTACAAACACAGCCTCCTCTCGGACAGTGAGGATAGACCCTGGCAGGCCAGGCCCAGGCAGGGCGGGCTTGCGAGGACCCCCTCTCGGTCCTGTGTGCCCAGACTCTCAGCACCGCACTGGAAGTTTGCTGCCGAGGTCGCGGTAGCTGGGAAACACATTCATGTTTTAAACTTGGCCCCAGCAGACCCGTCTGCCCAGCGTCCTGGTCTCTCTGCGGCGCTGGGATCCACATGTTCCCTCCGGCGGGAGGGCCTGGCCCGATGCCGAGCCGTCAGAACCAGGGTCCTGCCGTGGGGCTTCTGGCAGCTCTGTCACTGCGGCTGCAGGATTATTACTAAGGGCTCATTTTATTTCAGTGTCAGATTCGTGACTTATTATTGTGGCCTTCAAAAATCATGTGAGAGAGGTGAAAGACCTCTACTCTGAAAACCACAGCACTCAGAAAACAGATAGAAGAGATATCAGACAATGGAAAGACATCCCTTGTACCTCTGCAGGAAGAACCAATATCGTCAAAATGGCTGTATTCCCACAACTCCTATATAGACTCAGTGCAATCCCAATTGAAATCCTAATGGCATATTTCACAGATCTAGAGAAAATCACCCAAAAGCTCATCTGGAACCGCAAAAGACCTAGAAAAATAAAAGCAATTCTAAGCAACAAGGACATGGCAGGTGGTATTATAATCCCTAACTTGAAACTGTGCTATAAAGTTACTGTGATAAAAGCAGCATGGTACTGGCAAAGTAACAGACCTAAGGGTCAGTGGAATAGATTAAAGGATCCAGAAACTACTCTAGATACAGTAAACCACCTCATCTTTGACAAAGGAGCCAAATATCCTCAATGGAGGAAAGACAGCGTCTTTAACGGATGGTTCTGGAAAAACTGGGCTTTGATCTGACAAAAGGAAAAGCTAGACCTATCTCTCACCATGCACTAAACTAAAACCAAAGTAGTTTAGAGACCTAAGTGTTGAATAGAAACACTGAACCTGCTGTAAAGCAGGCAAAACTCTTGGAGACATTAGTCTAAAAGACTGAATGAGCAAAAACCTCTATAGACAAGAAATAGCAGAAGGAATCAACATGTGGGATCTCATCCTATTAAAAAGCTTTTGCCCAGCAAAATAACCACCAGCAGAGTGAAAAGACAACCAATAATAGGGGGAAGAATCTTTGCCAGCTCTTTCTCAGACAAAGGGCTACTGTCTAGAACATATAAAGAGCTTAAAATAAATCAGCCCCCTCAAATTTAAAGACCCAATTCAAAACTTGGCATCTGAAATGAACAGACATTTTTCAGAGGAAGAAGTAAAAGCAGCCAAGAAGCTTACGAAGAAATACTCAACATGTAGATGAAAATGACACTGAGATTTCATCTCACTCCACCAAGAATGGCTGCTGTCTTGAAATCAGTCAGCAACAAACGCTGGTGAGGCTGTGGGGAAAAAGGAACCCTTCTCCACTGTTGGTAAGAATGTAGACTGGTACAACCATTGTGGAGATCCGTGTGAAGATTCATCAAAAAACAAGGATTAGATGTCCCATTTGCCCTGCTAATCCCCTGCTAGGAATATACTTGAAAGAATTAAAAGATTCATACCACAGTGACTTTTGTACACCCATGTTTATAGCAGCTCAGTTTGTGATAGCTTAATTTTGGGAACAACTCAAATGCCCATCAACTCTAGACTGAATAAAGAGGATGTTGCTTTTTTATACAATGGAGTAGTACTCTGCCTTAAAGAATGATAAGTTTGAGTCATTTATACTCAAATGGATGCGCCTTCAGGACAAACTCGTAGGTGAAATAAATAGGTCACAGACATGTAAATATTGTATCTGTTGTCTGGTATGAGGAACTGAAGATGTAAGTAGTTCTAGAATGTGTGATGGATATTGTGAAATAGAAAATATTCAAAGAGAAATTGGGTGGAGGGATAAGTAGCGAGGGGAAAGAAAATGATGGTGATCAAAGAAGGAAAACAAAGCTTATGTATATAAGGGGTTGGGGATTGTGGGGTTGGTAGGGGAATGGAAAAAATGAGAATTAAATTGTGCCATGTACTGGTACAATTTCTCAATGTTGAATGTGATCATGATGTGTCTATACAATGTACCACTAAAGATTTAAAGAAAAAGAATTACATTTCTAAAATTCCCTAAATGCTTTTTAAAAACCCTTTTTAATATTATATTAAGTCCAGATGTTTTCTCATTTAAATCATTCCTATCACATTAATTCTCAAATGGCCAACTGTAGAGACTGTTAACTTTTGCTATTTTGATGTTGTTACTATTTTAAATGCAGATATAGTATGCAATATTTATGCAGGAAGTCAGGAGTGCATTGGTAACTGGGAAAACAAGTAGAGTGGAATGAAAATCGGCGGCTTCTGCCAGTCTTTGCCAGTGATATAAAATTGCTGCTTCTGGGACATTGTTTAGAATTTAATAGAAAATCAAAGAAGACATGTCAGTTTTGAGATAGCGTTAGCATTTTAAAGAAGTGGAAAGAGACAACTCACTAGCTTTTCAGTGATGCCAGAAACAAAGGGTTGGCATTTTATACTAGAGAATGTCTTTGTGATGCCAGTTAAGTTTAAATATAACTGTCAGTCAATCCATACTCTGTGATAAATTTTATAATTTATACTTAAACATTGTTAAATTTTCTAGTTAATGAAAAATAATCAACATAGGTATGAAGAGAGTCTGTGTAAGACTTGTGGTGAGAGGAAATTTTTCAAAAGAAACTAACAGTGATTTATCTTAAATGGAATTTTACTGGACATTACTAAATGTAAAAAGACCAGACCCAACTGGACCAACTGTTCTTCCAGTCTGGATTAAGTAAGTGACTCCGTGTAGATTTTCTCATATCATTTGTTCCCGCTGCTCAGTCAGAGCTCTGAATTGGGGGTACTAATCACGATACATATCAGAGATAATGCAAGCATTATCAAAGTGAATTTGAATTATTGCAAAATGATGAAAATTCTCTTCAGTCTGGAAAGAGAAATGGCCTACGGGTTGAAGAACACTTGTGTGCCGCAGCCCGTCACTGCACAGTGGATTCATTTCTCTTGTCCACGCTTCATCTTCCCACCCTGGCGGGAACGACGAAGGTTGGACTCCACGGAGTGTGTCTGTGTGTACCCACTGACATGTGCATTCAGGAATTGCTCCGTGTTTTCTTGCCAATTTATTTCTAAAGTATGTTCAAGGGTGTCTCGGGAGTTCACGCCACCCTCGCGCTTGTGACGGAGGAGAGGGGGCGCAGGGCCCCTTGTCCGCGCGCTTCTGAGTGGACCCTGCATGGAGCCGGGCAGTGCCCGGTCAGGTCCGAGGGCCCGGGCCGGGAGCCCGCACGTGAGGAGAGTGGCCTCGCAAGACACTGACCCTCAGCCAGGGACCGCGCACTCTTCGGTGTTTCGTGCCCTCTGAGGGCGGGTGCCCCCCGGGCCCGGGCAGGCGGGGGCAGAGAGCGAGGCTCGCTCTCGGTCGAGAGCTGTCCTCAGGGACAGCGCCCGGCACCGCTGTCCAGCTGGGGTCACTGTGGAGTGTGTCAGCTGCGCCTTGAGTGCCGACGCGCTCTCCTGTTCAATCCGAAGACAAAGAGGGGAGAGAAGTGAGGTCAGAGAGGGGCCCCGAGCCCGAGCGGAGAAGGGAGGAGGAGGCACCGGCCTGGGCGGCCCCAGCACCAGGGCTCCGCTCTGAGGAAACGATCTGTGAGCCAGAGCCCAGAGAAGGACGTCGCGTCCCGGTGACTCTTGGCAGCTTCATTCTCACCTCTGCACTTTTTGCACACTATTTATGAGTGCACAACGACTAGCAAGAGTACCCTCGTTTCTTTTTTATTTGCTTTATGTCCTATGAATTGAGACTAGATGAGGGGTTACTTACAAATGACTGTTTAATGAAATGTTTGTGCAAATAAGCTGAGTGCATGTTTTTGTTCAGCTTTTCTTCCATGAGTTATGTGTCTCCCCGAACTGATCAGACGCCTAATCACCCATGTGATGGGGTCAGGTGTGAGATGTTTGTGAACACACTGGGCCGTGAAGGTTTGGCCTCATCCAGAAGGCTTCAGAAAGCGGCCTTGCACCTTCCGAAACGTGCCAACCCAACAGGAAGTCACCGTCTGGGAAAGAGGAAGTAGGACTTCACAGGAAACGTCGACTTCTCCGTTACGGACGCCTAGCCGTTACAACTGTGAGAAATAAATTTCTGTTCTATAAAAATTATTTTTATTGGTACAATTTGACACGCATAGTCATGTACTCATCATGGTGGATTTGTGTCTGTATTTAATATATCTTAATTCTGAAAATGTGTTTTTATATGCAATGGAATACTACTCTGCATAAAGAAGAATTAGCTCGGGGGATTTTTAGGTAAACAGGTGCACGTTGAGAGCCTAATGCTAAGTGAAATAAACTGGACACACACATTGAAATATGGCATTGTTTCTCTTGTGTGAGAAAATCAAAGGGCAAATAAGGACTCAAATGGCGACTAGAAAGCAAGAGAAACAAAGTTGTGTCAGTGGGGCAGTAAGAAGGAGAGAAGGGAAGGAGGGAACAGTGCATTTCTGTTTGGATAAGCTCCCAGTTCAGGCATTTTGTTCCAGCAGAACAGATCCTCCAAGACTGACCCAGAGAGCCGGCAGCACCCAGCGTGGAGACAGGCCGTGGGCAGATGCCTTGACCGAAAGCCAAACCAAAAGGGTTATTAATAGAGTCGTGATGTTTTATTTTGGGGGCAGACAACATCAAAAAACCTAAAACAATAACCTACCTGATTTATTTTATTATTTGCTCAATAAGTACAAAGGGTGCTGACACCAACATATCCACATCACTTGTATATAATATTTATTTCCAATTCTACCATAAAATGTAAAGGTAATATTTTATGTCAGTTTTTCTTAAAGCCAAGTCCAAACTTCTTCAGGTATACTTGAGAGCTTTTAGAATTTAGATGACTTGGCTAATCTCAGACTTACTGCATTCTTATTTCTGACATCGCGAAGGTGATTTTTTGGTACAAAGCCCTGAGAACTGTCACTGTGGTTCATTTGTAACTGGAATGAATATTGAACACTCAATTTTAAACATGCTTCAACATCATTTTTAGGAGGCTTAGGTGAGGCAGTATGAGAGTAATGAATGTGAAAAGAAGAGGTGAGAAATTTCTATATTTTGACACCAGGAAATTTAAATTTAAAGTTAATTGAACTTATATTTCATAGAAAGTCAAATCATCTTCTGGAATCAGACATGCTACCATTGTGCCACAAGGTCTTGAAAATCATCTTCTGTAAATCGAACTTTTTCTGAATTGTTTTTTACCAATGTTCATTTTCCAGTTGAAGACTGCATTTAAAGACCAGTGATTAAGCATTGCCCTTGAGTATGAAGTGCTTTAAAAACTGAAATTAAAGAGAACCCCACTGGAAATCATAGTGTTCCCAAGGCTAACGCATGGGGGCCCCTGCGGGTCATCAGAGAGGAGCTGTCGAGCTGCAGCCACAACCGCGCACGCGGCCCGGTCTCCTCTGCTCGGCCTCCGGGGCTCTGCTCACTGCGAGGCTCTGCGCAGAACGCTTGTCTGCCAAGTGCCCTCAGAGCAGAAAATGAACAGTTACCAGAGTCTAAAACCTACAGGCTGTGTGTCCTATGTCCAAAACTCTGCTTTCGTTTATGTGTCAGAGCATTTTGAGGGTAAATTACTAGAAAACAAAATGTAACAGAGCTCTCTGCTGGCAGAGTTTTGATAGTGTGATAAGTGTGATAATAGTAAGTGTAAAAATACTTTTGCCAAGTGTTGGAAAAGTTTTGGGGGAAAGTGACTCTTAAAGACTGCTAGACTGAACAGTTTTAGGGCTGCTGGAAGTGACTTGCACACGCCTGTGACCGTCGCCAGGACACTGCTATCCAACGCGGGAGTGATACTGAGAGGGTGGCGGGCGCCTCACTGAAATGAACTCGCTGTCTCAGGAGAACGAGGGAGGCTAAGGGGGCTCAGAGGAAAGTCCCTCCTTGCATTACACTGCGTATTCCTTTAACTGCCTCTAACCCAGGGCGGAACACATTCGTCCCCAGACATTTTACATGCTGTGAATTTCCATTTCCACAGTATTCTTTTGAAAAGACTAGATATTTTCCTGATTATTCTGGCCTTTATATTTTGGCACCAAAGACATGAATGACTACAACTCCAAGATGTTCTTAAAGTAGCTTAGCCTAATAAAACATACTGGACATGTCAGAATTTAGCTAAAAGAAAGTGAAGATTAATATTCCTAAGAGAGTTTATCTTGTATGTGTGTGGAAAGTTCAGCCTTTCCTAATGGTGCAGAATTAAGGAAGAAATACACATGAGAGCAGCCAGGATTCCAAACCCTAGTACTTCACATATGAACATATGAAATAAATAGAGTAATTGCAAATTAGTTTAGACATGCATCAAAAGCCCAATAAATGGCTGGAGATTTAGCTCAGTGGTTTTGGTGTCTGCCTGGCAAGCGCAGGGTCCTGAATTCAATCCCTGGTAACCACATAAACAACACCAGGCGTGGAGACTCATGCCCGCCAGCCATCCGTACCACATACCACAGTGCTGGCCTGATGGCTCACACCTGTGATCCCAGCACTCGGGAGGCAGAGGCAGGAGGACTGCTGAGCTCCAGGCTTGCCTGGGCTACATAGTGAGCTCAGGGCCAGCCTGGGCTACAAAGCGAGACCCTGTCTCAAAAAAAATGTCCAATAAAAATGATATAATTATTTACCTTGAAAGTCCACTTGAAGAAAATTAGTAGAACTAAATGAGAGCCTTGAATAGTGTTTTTGGATGAAGTATTTATATAATAGTTATAAAGTCAAAAGCATTTAAATGCATAAGAGGGTTTATTCAATATGATAATGCTAAATGATAATACTTTGCATTGATTGCTAATGAACATACAAACATCAGCACTTAACTTTTTATTTTTGGTGTAAAATATTTATAAAGCAGTGTCCAGATCACTTATTTCTTATATTATCTCATATTACCTTGTATTTCTTAGTTTTTTTTTCTTATATTCGTTAACCTTCTACTGTTAAAAGCTGTTTCACATTACATTGCTATGTATTATTACCGCAGTATTTGGAACCTCCCTTTCTTCAGGGCTGACCGCACGTGTTGTAAGTGGGCTGCACGGAGGCTTCCCCGTGAGTCTCGAGGGTGCTCCCGCATGGTGCTCCCGCTCGGTGCTCCCTCCTGCTTCCTGCCCAGTCCCAGCAGCACCGCAGGGTCCAGTATCGCCGTGTCCTCACTCGCGCGCATTTTCTGTTTGCTTTTGCTAACAGCTACTCTGACTGGGTGAGAGGATATTCCAGAATACTTCGGATTTTTTTTTCCTAATAGTTCATGGCATTGAGTATTTCTCATACTGAATGTTTTTCATACACTTATTGGTCACTTATGTTTTGACTTCTGAGAAGTGTCCTTAAATCACTCTGATCATTTTGATTTGATCACGTGTTTTTTTTCAAGTGAGGCTTTTTGAAGATATTTCCAAATGTATTCTAGCTATTAATTCTTTTTTTTTGGTGCTGGGGATGGAACTCAGGCCCCGGCGCTAATCTGCAGCCCTAGCTGTTTATTCTCATCGGAAGGGGAGGGCCAGAGGCTCCCCCGCTCTGCGGGTGTCTCTTCACTCCAGTGAGCGTACCCTCTGCTGATGCCTTCGGCCTGACGTGCTCCCGCTCTTCAACTCCGGCTTTTCTTCTCCTGAGCTACTGGACGTCGGTCCAGGAGATGGCGGCCTGTGTCAAAGTCTTGAAGGATTTCCTCTCTGTTTTCTTCTGGTTGTTTCAGAGCTTCAGGTCTCCGACTGAGCTCTTCGAAGCATGTTGAGTTCATCCTGGGACAGGGTGAGAGAAATGGCTTCTGATTTCCATCTTTTCATAGCACATTGTTTAGAGGAGGGTTTCATTTCTCCAGAGTAAGTTTTCATTCCTTTGCCAGGAGTACTCTGGAAGTAGACATGCGGACTGCCTCGCACACCTTCTAGTCTGTTTTCCTGGTCTCTCTGTTCGTGTTTAAACCAGCACCAAGCTCTTTCTGCCCTGAGGCTCTGCGCGTGTCGTAACGTGTGCGTGCGGCGTCTTAAGCGCTGCTCTTGCTGCTCAGACCACTGGCTCTTGGAGGTGACCATAAATTCAGATTTCTAGATCCACAAAGCACATCACTGACGGTGACATGACAATCCTAGTAAAATTAATCCTGCCAGTGCGTCTACACGGGAGCAAACCCCTATTATTCAGCTTGCCAGTTTTGGGACAAAATATCTGAGGAAAACAACCGAAAGGAAGAGTAATTTGTATTTATGATTTCAGTTCATGTCACAAGACTCCATTTTTTCTTGGCCTATGGGAAGGCAGGGTGTCACGTGTGTAGTGGAGAGAGAGACAGAGAGACAGACAGACAGAGACGCACAGAAAAGGCAGAGAGAAAAAGACACAAATACACAGAGAGAAAGATAATGAGGATCATGCCATATGTTGGGGGCAAAATAGGCTCAAATCTGACCTGAGTCATGCTACCCGTGACCCGCTTCCCCCAGGTAGCCCCAGCTCCTAGAACAGGCTCCCTTCCCCGGGCAGTGCCAGCTGCGAACCAAGCCTCAGTGCGACCGTGTAACGGGCGGATGTAGTCCAGGTTCTCCTGTATGATGAGCAACGAGTTACCAAGTGCACAGCTAGGGGCAGGTGCCAGGGTGCCACCTTCGTGGGCGATGACGGGAGGTTGTGCTCAGGGAAGATCTGTGCCAGCAGGAGACACAGTGCTGACAGAAAAGTGGTGCCGAGTGACAGAAAGCCTGACATGCCAGACAGAGGCAGCCGCGTTTCCCAGTGTGCCAGGCTTCCAGAATTTCCGGGGTGGGCACCTGCCCCAGGTGTGTCCCTTGAGTCTCCAGTGTGAGTGACGGGAGTGATGGAGAGGGTGCCATGCTGTCTAGGGGCCCATGACGCAGACCCCAGAATTCACTGCAATCTTAACTACTACATGTATGACATGGAGTACATGTTATACACATGTAAGACTTGCACTACATGTATGACATGGAGTACACGATTCATGATTCCTAATGAGTTTGTGCTGAGGCAAAGGTCACTGAGGGTCAAGGAGATCCACACACGTGTGTCCTCGCCTGGAGGACCAGAGACCCCCAGGTTTGTGTTATTTTTATGCCTTTGTGTCTAACTGTTTTACCAGTATATGTGCTTTTTGAGGACACTCAAATTGTTCATCATAATGGACCCTGTCATGAAGCAAAATCCCCACAAAAACAAGTTTATAAGAAGAAAATTAAAGATAACTGTGACCCGCTATGGTCAGTGAGTTTTGAAGGATTTTTAGCTTGTGTGTTGTGTATGATTTTTTGCCATAAATATACATCGTGGTTATATAGTAGGAAAAACTGACTGAACTGTTTAAGGTATAGATGGAGTTTCTGAGGTTATTTACCCAAGCTGTGACCATGTCTATTTTTCCTAGTCTTCCTGAAGCAGAGGCAAACTTTCAATACATCTCCCTTTTCTTAGCTTTTGTTCTTCATCTGCACAAGAACAGTTTTCACAAATTTGGGCTGGTGCATATTATTAATCCACTATCATTGGCCTTAGTAAATCTGTATTCAGGTGCTGGACGGACGGCTTCCGGTCAGCCATGTAGCCGTATTATACCAGCTCATGGAGGCACGTAGAATAAAATCATCCCCAGATCTACACTCCAGTTTTTGCTTTGCTTATAATGAAGAAGTTCTACCCTTAGTAAACACAGATACAAACTAAACAGATAGAACAAAGGCAAAATTCTGTTCAGGCCCACGTGGTGCTGTGTTTTGAGTCTTTTGTGAAGAAATATCGATCAGTAAGAGAGGAATGCTCAGCCTCGAATCCACTCCCAGCACAGCAGGTCTTTAGCTCAGTCTCTTAGACTCCTGAAAAAAATTAAGAAAACAGAATCAAACATTTACAAAAAAAGAAAAGAAAATCTACAGGCAGGGGATTTGGTTTCGGTGAGAAAACTGCTCTTATTCTCAATCAATACACTGTGATATGGGACTTTTCTCTATTCGAAGGTTTGACTTGAAACAGCAGCGGAGAGCAAGCGCAGAGCCCATCCCGGGGCGCTCGCTAGCGCCCCCGACAGGCCGGCTGGCTTCTTTTTTTTTTTTTTTTTTTTGCTTTTTTGAGACAGGGTCTCGCTTTGTAGTTCAGGCTGGCCCTGAGCTCACTATGGTGCCCAGGCAAGCCGCCGCGAACTCAGCAATCCTCCTGTCTCTGCCTCCCGAGTGCTGGGATGACAGGCGTGAGCCACCACGTCCGGCATTATATGTGGTAACCAGGGATCGAACTCAGGTCCTTGAGCTTGCGCGGCAGGCGCCGGAACCACTGAGCTAACCCTCCGGCCCCCGGCTGGCTTCTTTACTCAGCGCACCGAGGGCACATGCTCGATCTACTAACGCGACAAGCAACACCACCGAGGAGTAACTTTGCGTCAGGGTCCTTGGGTCAACTCTAATGAAAGAAGTTAAACATGTGAGTAATACTGACCCTTGTAACCCACAGAAACTTGTAAGTCAAATCTCCACGTGTGGAGCAACCACTGAAATGGAGAGAAAGAGAAATAATGACATAAAGAAAACAAAATAAAAGACCAAAGAAACCAAAGTTTTTTGGCTTTGCTCAATATTCTATTGACTTGACCTTTTCAGAGGAATTGGAATTGTGAATTTCATATTTAATTTAGTAAAAACCTATAGTAAATCTGGGAATACAAAGTTTATTATCTTTCTAAGGTGTTAGATTTGTCAAATTAATATGGTGTGAAAATTAAATAGCACTCATTAATCCCAAACCATTTCCAATAAATTGTCACTTGCTGCCTGATACCTTTGTCTGTAGCTCAGAATATAGTTATATATGGTTCTTAATCTTTGAGTACAATGTGTTTCTGCACTCTGTTCTTTTTTGTTTCATCCATGCTTCCCCACTTTCTCCATTACTTATATTTCTGTTTCTCCTCTTTTTCCCCATTTCCTTTCTCTCAAGGTTCCCCTTAACGTTTAGATATGCACATTATGTGCCTGTGTGTTTGTGTATACATGTGTGTATGTGTCTATGTATGTGTGTCTGTGTAAGCACTGACCTTTGAAGGGCACAGGGCTTAGTGAACTGATCCCTCTTCAACACACAATAAAATAATGCATGGAGTCACCACTTAAGACTGCACAAATATTTGATCACCAATAGCTTTCTGCTGATCAAAACCCTTACTGATAACATGTACTGTCAAATACCACATATCTTGTATGTTACCTATTATTATACATGACAAAAAGCAGAATGAGAATAGATCACTTTTTACAGTGACGTCTTGCTGGAGGGAGGACCATTTGTAATTATTAAGGTGCGTAAGTTTTGAAAACTCTTAAGTTTTAGTAACAGATTTGTGTATGTTTTTATTGTGCTTCATATATGTATCAAATTACTGCAACGAATGTAATAATATGTACTGTAAAACTGTATTAATAAAAATTTAAAAATTATAAAAGACTATTATCTATGCTTACTTTAAGCATTTGTTATAACATTTTCTTTGTTGTGTGGATATTTTCAGGCTTTCACTTCGTTTAGAAGGTTTTCCAAATTGCTACAAATAAATAATGCCTCTATAATCCATGCAGGATAAATTCATGTTGTTCAAGACTCAGTGGTGTGAGTATCTGTGCACGTATATATACGTATGTTTTCAAAATTTTAAAATCTATGCAAAACTCTCAAAACGGACCCTATTTCATTTGCATTTATTGTATGCCCCGGTGTTTGTATAGAAGATCTGAAGAGGAAATGAAATGAAAGTGCTCCGGAAAAGCATAATTGAAATTCTTTGTTTTTATTAAAATCCAAAACAATAGACAATGTAAAGTTGTTTATTTCATACTGATCTGCAATCGTGTTCTTTCCACTTTCACTTCTCCTTGACAATTTCTGTTATTACTTGATTACATTTTATGGAAAAAATGAGAAATTTCTCCAGTTTTATCCTGAATGAGCTGGCCTGAAAAGTCACTTAGGATAGGGCAGATCCAAGATGCCTTTTCTTCCTTATTACACTCCACTGAGTAAGCAGAAATACACATCTTTTCAGTTTCTATTTTGGGATGTACTACAGAAAGAGAAAGATAATGTTTAGAAGTTCATTGATAGGGATATCATGTCACATAAACATTAATATCAGGGTCATGGTTCACAGATATTTGTAATGTAGTGATTAAAGATTTCAATTTCTGTTATTCCAATGAGCGTGTCATCTGCAGTGAGTCACCACCTGCTCGGCTCGCAGCTCATGGAACGCGACTGACTGTCGTCTCCCCGACGCGGTTCGGGATGCTTTGGTCCTTCACCCCCTCCCCCCAAATCCACTGATATTCAGTAATGGGGTTCGGACCGCTGACTTTAATTCTGATCATCTTTTCTGCATTTACAGTAGTATTAGGAATGGAAGTCAAGGGGACTCGGCCACTGAGCTACGTGCTTCGCTCCTCATTTTACAATTGAGCCAGCCTTGCTAAATTGTTTAGATGATCCTCGAATGTGTGATCTTTCTACCTCAGTCTCACAAAGTGCTGGAACTATGGTGTGTACTGTTGCACCTAGAGCTATTTAAATGATAAGTGAGTTTGAACTTGAAAATAGTGTTAGGTAATTTATTCATATCTTTTATTTCAGCCTAAGTAAAAATTTTTGTAAGATAATTCTGATGATAATCTTCCTCAACATAAGATTTCTACCTTTTTACTATATTCTTTTGTTTTGTTTGCCAAGAATCTATGATTTGTCTTTCAAATGTTATGCTATCATTCCATAAGCTTTCTTCATTCTTTTTAATGTTTTTCACTTCTGACTGTATTTTCAAATATTTGTATTCTAAGACACTGACACTTTCTTCTGCTTGATCATGTCTGCCAGTTCTGCACTCCATTTCATTTTTCATTTTTCTTCATTGTATTTTTATGTCCAAACTTTTTAATTTTTGCTTAGTATTTTTCAATTTCTCTGAGCTTCTTCAAGACAGCTACTTTGAATCAATTTCCACATATGTCCATCTCTTCAAGATCAGTCACTAGCCCTGTGTGTCTTCATTTGGTGGGGTCCTGTTCACCACTAATTGTTGTTCATCCTTATTTTTATGCATCATTTGCACATTGAAAAATTGGTATTTATTCCAGGTTTTCAGTGCTGCTTTATCCGGATGTCCCTGGACAATAATGCTGTCTGGAAGTTGTAGGCCTGTGGGTTTGCTCCTAGTGAAGTCACTCAGTGCTGGGTTTCCCAAACCCTGGGCATTGCGTCAGATACTGCCACAGACTTGCGTCACTTGGTTTCTTAGGGTAATACCGTGCTTGCCTGGAACCCAGCTGTGTAAAAGCCGAAGTTCGCTTTTTGGTGCCTCTTCCTCGGGCGACAGCATGAGCACAACGGAGTTGTCACGGTCAGCTGGCGCCTTGCGCCTCTGGGCTCCTGTCTCATTCAGCGGAGACTCTACAGACCCAGTCAGCGGGTCTCTGCGGTCAGGGGTGGCCGCGCTGGCTTCCCTGCGCCTGTGGAAATGCGGGTCTTAAGGCGGCGTGCTTTGCTTACTTTGTTTTGTTATTCCAGTCACAGCACAGGGCTCTTCTAATAAGCTGGTGGGAGCTGGGAAGCGTCGCGGGGAGCGAACTGTGCTTCCCGCGCTCGTTAGTCTGTCTCTGCTCATCCCTGGGCTGCAACGAGAGGAGCCTGTGCTCTCTCACCTGTTTTTGTTTCTGTTCAGGCGTTTTTTGCATAGATGCTCATTTGATCAGTGTTTGTGTGGGAGAACAAAAACTGGAGAGTCGTTCTATTTTAAATTCAATCATATAATTTAATTATGAAAATAATTGAAATTAGACAAAGGTGATCACTGTATGTTTCTGCAAGTTAACTGGAAAGCTTTAGAAACTTTACATAATGATGGAAAAATTCTTGATTCTTCAAAAAATGTGAAACACTATTTGCTTACTACAGTGCCCAGAAATGAAGCCCAGGACTGGAGGACCTATGTGGAAAGCAATTATTTAAGAAACTGTGCATTTAGAATGGATCCTTCAGTCCAACAAAGGATCACTTCTTACATGTCACGCTATTTTCTTATGCCTCGTGGTTGTAACACTAATCACCCACTGCTGCATCCAACACGTCTCCTTCAAGGTGCAATTGTGCATTTGTGTGCGTGTTCATGTACAGCAGCAACCGTCTCAAACATCTCTCTTAATCCTTTCTCTGCTGGGAAACTTCTAGGGTGAGTTGTGTACATGTACTATCTCTATATTTTTGTAATGAGTTCACCCCTTAATTTACTTTCAATCTGATTATTTTTCTAAAAACGGTCTCGGACATATCCTTCTCCACTCATCTCTAAATTGCCAAACTCTGTATATTTTATTTGCAGTGTGCTTGATTGGTAATCAGCAGCATTTTGTATTACTAGGCATCCTCCCTCTCAGCAAGTGCTGCTTCGCCTACATGACACTATATTCTTGCGTTCCCTCAGCTGATTCTTTTGCTAAATAATTTCCTTCCAGCATTTTAAATGTTGTAGGTCCTCAAGCCCCACTGGAGGCTTCTCCTGCGCTGCACTCTGTCATCTCATCCGGAACCATCTTGTTCTCACAAAGAGTTTCAGTTGCTGTTGACAAGATGGAATTAAAAATTTACTTATTCTTTTGAAACCTTGACTTTCATACCAATGACAAAATACCTATTTGAAACTTACAGCTGTAGACCTTAAAGCACTTCACATTCGACAAATCAAATAACTCCGATATCCTTAGTTCACACGTTCTCCTTGTCTATTCAGTAAATAAGGTCTAATCTCTTATGTTAAGCCACACACATGAAACTCAACTTTGACACCTTGCAGTTTAGAACACGGTGGGAGATGTGAGTCTACATAAAATATTCTTCATATCGATGGTCAATTTTCTCAACATCAGTGATTTATGAGAGCGTCTTTCCTTTCCTTTATGTTTTGTCAACGATCAGATAGTTCCATGTACTTGGGTTGTTTTGGGGGTCAGGACCGATCTGCGTGTGTCTTTGCTTTCACGGCTGGATGAGAAGCATGATGATCCTTCTGGTCTCTGCTGGCTCGGGAGGCGTCCCAGGGGGCGTCCCGGGTGGCGTCCCAGGGGGCGTCCCAGGGGGCGTCCCGGGCGGCGTCCCAGGGGGCGTCCCGGGGGCGTCCCAGGTGGCGTCCCAGGGGGCGTCCCGGGCGGCGTCCCAGGGGGCGTCCCGGGCGGTGTCCCAGGGGGCGTCCCGGGCATCGTCCCAGGGGCCGCTGGTCTAGTGCTGGCAGTTGTTGGATCCGGTCGCCGCTCTTCTCCCAGGCACGTCCCTGCCCGGGATCAGCTCGGCTGTGGGTTTCTTGCCTCCACAGCTCCGTGGGAAGAGGCAGCGGAGCGCAGAGCGGCTGAAGTCGGCGGAGCGACTCCTCCTCGGCTCAGGGGACCCTGCTGCTCCAGCCGGGAAACCAAACCGAACCGAGCAAAAAGCCCTTCTCTGTAAGCGTATTATCAAGGCTTGTGAGGAAGTTTGAGAAGGTGATACATTAGGAAATAGAATATTCCTGAAAGTGAGCTCACCTGTACCACAAGATATCGCTTTCACCAGCACCATGCAAGGGGATGGTTGAGAAGGATAAAAGACTAATACACGGATTTCAAGCCCTGCTCTGTCTGCCTTCAAGGTGAGAGCGCACAGATCACCTCGGAGTTGAGCAGATCGTCACTTGTTTGTATTTTCAATTTCGCTTTTGTCAGTTTTGTTGTATATTTATAAAGTTATAAATGTCTTCTATGTTTTCAAATTCACTTGACTACATTTGTGCAAAACAGATGTGACTAATTTTTCACACCTATAAGATTCGCGGTTTTTCCCTGGTTCCGATGGTCTCCTACGGCTGCTTATCGATTCTTACGCACGTAGCAGTTCGCTTTAGCCCTTTCTCCGGTCCTGAGGGCTGAGCGCGGAGCCCTGCTGGGTGGCAGCCCCTCCTCTATGACGCAGTGTCCGGCTCAGTCACCCAGCTGCCCAGGCTGGGCTCCAACTTGTGAAGTTCCTGCCTCATCCTGCCAGAAACGCCTGCCTTTTGAATCATCTTTACTGCATATTTGCATAATATTTCATGGATGTCATGATTATTTTCTTTTTACTTCTCTCAGTTTGTATCTGCTGCTTTTTTGTTTTAAACCATGAGTCTTTGGTGAGAAGTATCATTAGATTCAATGGCTTATCCAAAGGCTTTCTTGTGAGGCTAGGGCTTTATTCTATGCCTTATACTTAGAATACTATGTAAATATCGATAGGCTATGTATTCGGTCTAGTGGATCACATTTCTCCTTGTCTTTCTTAATCTCTTCTCGGTTTAGTAGTCATTTTGATGGGTACTGGTTATGTGCGTTTAGTGAACAGACGAACACAGAAGAGCTTTGCTCCTATAACCATAACAACAACAAGAACAAAATACCAAATGTTTGAAAAGCTACATCTTCTTCAGTTCGCCAACAGAAGGGCACAGAAGGGAGCCCGTGCCACATGGCACTCTCTGGACTCGGAACAAGCACAGCTGGGTGGTGGAGTAAGTCACTTCTCAGGCCGAGAGGATGGAGACGCAGCAGGAGCCAAGTGTGTCTCTGCAAATGATCCGGACTGTGACTCGGGCGAGACGTATCCCAACACTAGAACCGCAGACAGTATGGACACGTTTTCCCAGTGAAATAGTATGGAAGACTACCGGATTTGGATAGTCCTGTAATCCACGCCTTCTGTGTTTGCCTTTGGATTCTGAAGTCTTGCCAAAATTGAATCAAAAGGTTAACGAATTAATATATATTAAATGTATATTTAATAGTCATTTGGTAGTTTAATCGTAAATACTTTACCAGTTGGGGTGAGAATCAGAAGTATAACAAAAGTTTGAAATAAATCTATGGATTTTTTCTAATTTTAACCAGAGAGCTAGTTTAATGCAATTATTCTTGCTAAGGTGAAAAGAATCCTGTATTTTACTGTAATTGACTTAGTGATGAAAGGAGAATTTTTAATCACTTTTGTTTTTAGTGGTAAACATTGAAAAGATCTGTTTTTATGAAAAGACTGACTTAGATTGAAGTGGTCATATAAAGTGACCCAATCAGATATAAACAATATAATACTGTGAATTTCTGGATTTTAGTTTCTTCAAATTCATTTTCACAACCTAAACATCAGTCCAGTCTTTTGCTTTAGATACATTAGTGGGAGTCAACTGTGGATAAATTTGAATTTAGAAAGTCTTCCCATCTACATTAAAAGCTTGCTCTCAGTTACATATGGGATTAAATAAGAGATAAGAAGACTTCAAGAGCTTGAAATTTATAGTTTCATTACACTGAAAAATTAAACGTAAAAATGTGTAAAAATTCACATTCATCATTTAGTTTCAGCACATAAATGTAAATGGCTTGGAACTGAAATACACTTCAGACTTTAAGTAATAATTACCCCAAACCCGACATGAGCTTCATTAGATCTTGTGTTTAATACAACCAAGAAGCACAGGGACCCTCGCAAATCTGCACAAATAAGAAGATTATAGCATTTAATCAGCATTAATGGTCACCAGAAAGCCCCACTAAGAAGCATTTTCACAAAGCGAAGTCAGGGAAGATGATCTTGAAAATTAAAGCTGATTACAGAGTCCACAGTGGCTTTAACCAAATGCAACTGATTTTTACACAGCTGCTTTTTCATGTTCTTTTCTGCACATAATAAATTAGTAACAGAGAAGAATAAGGCAGAGATAGGAGGCATCTAGCAATATTCAGTATCTTTGTTTTATACAAACGCATTTGAAAATGCCAGTGTCTTTCCAGTTTCTCATCTTATCTGATGTGTGCTATTAAGCAGAGACTCCTAAGAAGCCACTGAGGAAACTCTTGCTCAGGGCTGGGCAGGGCTGGCCGGAGCCCGCAGAAGCACTCTGTCTCCTCTCTGGGGTGTCTGTCTCCTCTCGGGGTGTCTCCTCTCTGGGGTGTCTTCTCTCTGGGGTGTCTCCTCTCTGGGCTGGGGTGTCTCTTCTCTGGGGTGTCTCCTCTCTGGGGTGTCTCCTCTCTGGGCTGGGGTGTCTCCTCTCTGGGTGTCTCCTCTCTGGGCTGGGGTGTCTCCTCTCTGGGTGTCTCCTCTCTAGGCTGGGGTGTCTCCTCTCTGGGCTGGGGTGTCTCCTCTCTGGGTGTCTCCTCTCGGGGTGTCTCCTCTCTGGGGTGTCTCCTCTCTGGGGTGTCTTCTCTCTGGGGTGTCTCCTCTCTGGGCTGAGGTGTCTCTTCTCTGGGGTGTCTCCTCTCTGGGCTGGGGTGTCTCTTCTCTGGGGTGTCTCCTCTCTGGGCTGGGGTGTCTCTTCTCTGGGGTGTCTCCTCTCTGGGTGTCTCCTCTCTGGG